>CAIGQQ010030147.1:22861-60948 GCA_903798035.1 Danio albolineatus | reverse complement strand
TAATGCACCATGAGTTAACATGAACACAATGAACAGCTGTATTTACTTTACTAATGTTAACTCACATGAACAAATACTGTAATAAATGTATTATTCCTAGTTTATTCATGTTAGAAAACGTTTCATCTAACATTAACTAATATAACCCAATTGTAAAGTGTTACCCAAAAATATTACTCATGACTCCTGACAATAGAGGACTTAACAAGTGAATCAATGCATCTGTGCAAGACACTTTATTTTAATCCAGAGTGACGCTATTCATGACATTCTTGCACTCATTTTAGCTTCATAAGACCTCAATGTATCGTCAGAAGCCATTGCTCATGATTTTGCTTTGCCTTATATGTTTTTGTTGACTCTCAAAATGACTTTTTATGGGTCATAAAGGTAAAAATCTTCTTTAACTGCCATTTTGGATGCCTTATAAGACTTTTGTAAAATCTTTAAGTAAAGATGAATAGGAAAAATACTTCCAGAAGCTTCATAGTTTCATTTTGTTTGTTTAAAGCAGGATGATCTGACACTGATGTTCAGGTTAAAAGGAAGAGGCACTTGACTGATTTATTCTTCTACATGAGACGATGATTAGGAGCGATTGCACACAGAAAAATCTTCATACCCAGTTAATTACCAACCGTTATTAATCTTGTGGTTAACACGAGGCAGCAAGGTCAATAATTCCCACCATATTATTACGTCCATACAAAATATAATTTACAAATTATTTCAGAAAATATATTTTGATTATTTAATAAATAATTTAGTCAATTAACATCTGAGAAAACGGCCATAAAAAAAGTTTCAAATCCATTGAGAGATCAGAAAGGCAGTCGGGGAAAACAAAAAAAAAAAATCCTTTTCTCTTCACATTCGATATTCTCAAGTCCTCAAGCCAGGAGTTCATTGCAGCTCTCCATGTGTCTGTCCAAAATCCCTAAAAAACACCCACAGTATGGCCCCGTCCCACCTGTTAATGCAACAAAACTGTGCTTTGTTCGTAGGGTAGTGTGTGTTAGCATATTAGCATTGTGGCTTTATAGTGGAGGGCCATAGCGAGGGTCTCTGTGTTTATTTGGTAGGGGGTAACGTACTGATCCTGGGTCAGAGTTGACCGGTCGAGTGGAGGCACGGGAGTGCTGGCGTTCACCCTGACTCAGATTGCGCTTGCGTTCGCGCACTAGCGCTCGTTGGTGTCGCTTCATTCTCTCCAGCTGCTCCTCCACACTCATCCTGACTCTCTGTGGCTGCGACTGCTGCTCCAGCTGAGGCTCTCCTGAACACAGACGCTCCAAGGCACTCTTTGGTCTCTCCTGCATGTGGGACAGGACAAAAAAATCAAACAGATATACAGTAGAGGTAGATAGTAGTCAACAATGCACAAGGCTAACCTACATATTGATTTCAGAGACCTTAAAAATAATAATTAAATAAATAAAAAGAAGAAACTGATATATAAAAGCCTTAAACACCAATAATAATATAATATTTTTTTAAAATCTATTAAAAGTAAGTCATTTATTATTGCATTACAACAATCATAGATGCGTACTTCATGTCAAAACAATACATTTGTAATATTTTAAATAGGGCGCCACGGTGGCGTAGTGGGTAGCATGATCGCCTCACAGCAAGAAGGTCGCTGGTTCGAGCGTCGGCTGTGTCAGTTAGCATTTCTGTGTGGAGTTTCCTCTGGGTGCTCCGGTTTCCCCCACAAGTCCGAAGACGTGGTATAGGTGATGGGTAAGCTAAATTGCCCGTAGTGTATGTGTGTGAATGAGTGTGTATGGATGTTTCCTAGAGATGGTTTGCAGCTAGAAGGGTATCCGCTGTGTAAAACCTATGCTGGATAAGTTGGCGGCTCAGTCCGCTGTGATGACCCCAGATTAATAAAGTGACTAAGCCGATAAGAAAATGAACGAATGAATGAATATTTTAAATAGTCTGGATATGACCATGTTATAATACAAATTAATAAAAATCAGTGTTGGGTGAGTCCTTCAAAAAATGTATCCATTACAAATGATTGATTACTACTGGAAAATTGATAACATTACTAATTACTTCATGTAAAAAGTAATCAGATTACTAATTACTTTACTTTGAAGTAATATAAAACATGTAAAAAATAGAAAATAAACTGCAGATTTTTCAGTAATTTAAAGAGCAGTGCATGCAGTGTGTAACACAGCTCTAAGTGAAGTGAAATGTCCAGCTAATGCTTAAATCTGAAAGTGCACAAAGTGTTAAAAACTATTGATTCATCTATAAAAGAGTCGACTCATAGTTCCTCAAACAAATCGCTGTGCTTACGAGTCTTTAGCCATTTCGGCATGCCCCCATTTGTGCGCACGCAGCCCGGGGAGATTCGAAACCCCCAACCCCGCCCACAAACAACAGCAGCAAGCAAAAGTTGCCAGATTGGGCGGTTTTGAATTTGATTGTGCAGGTAAAATCCTTTAGGATAGGGTTTGGACTGGAATCAGTCAGCTCCATCTGGCAACACAGAAGAGCACTGTGCTCAGTTGGATATTATAGGAAGTGTGCAGATGAACCAGAGATGAGACTGTGAAGAGACAGTGGTTGAGGTTTATTTTTGCAAAAATGCTTCAGCATTATAGCCCAGCCTTGTACTGTGTTCCCTCTCAGGAGTGCTTCTGAAATCTACACGCTTAAGGCTCGTACACACTGGGACGCTTTTCGTTTGAGCTTATCATCGGCGTTTTCCGCATTCAAGCCCAATCGATTTTCTCTGGCGTCGAGCAGAAGAGTATGCAAAATCACTCCTTGACGTTAGATGGCGCACAGGGTGGTGCTGAGCTTCTGACACCCGCTTGTTACACAGAAGAAGGTAAGAGGAAGTTTACACGCTTGTTGTTGCTGATCGGCAAAGCATGGATGGTTCAAGTAGCAGCTCTAGGGATGAAGAAATGATTATTGTTCACCAGTGCAATAAGCAGTTCCACGTTCATATCGCCTCAGGGCATCTACGCTCGCATTAGCAGTTTTGCGCTTGAGCACCTCCAAGGGGTTGTTTATTGTAACTTCAGCGGCTCCGTACACATGAACAAAACTGCCGATCTGATTGGTGGAGAAGGTTTTGACGCGGTGCGTCAAAACAAAAAAACGAGCATGAGCCGTTTCTTTAAAAAATTACGCTTTTATGCCTGCTGTTTTGCGCGTTGGTGAGCACGATCACATCGGCGCCCTTTATTTAGTAACGAGACGTTAAACGTCGACCGAAAACGCGAGCAGAGGATGGAGGATTCGTCAACCATTTGTTAAAGGAAGGATCAGAAAAGATTTGATGTATGCAGGGGCGTTTCCTGGTGGCCTGACGGTGAATCTGGCCTGCTATCCAACAAGAGTAAGTGCGATTAAAACGGTTGCCTCGTTGTTTTCTCTAGCTTGTAAATGATGCATTTAATTGTGTTTTGTAACTTTTAACCGCTTGTAGTGTATCTGGTTAACTTGTATTCTCATATCGCGTCTAAAAGCACGTTGTAAACGTAAAACGGGCTGCTATGTTTACGGATTAAAATGGGTTTGTGAGCTTGCGTTTCACTGCTGTTTGTTGTTGCTATGGCTACATCAGCTCTCCTACACACGTGCTGCGGTCCTATTTCATAATGGTTCAGCTTTTGCCACTGTGTGCATTAATACTGCATGTGTGTCACTATTTTTACGTATGGTTAAGAATAGAGTAATATGCTGGGAGACTCGGGGGTTAGTTTCGGGGGTGAGGTGTCTGAAATACGGGCGACTCCCGGGTAAAACGTGTGTTGGCAGATATGCTCATGCACACACTATGACTACTTCAATATTGATAAGCCGTGGTGGGCATTCTCTTGCGCTGAATGATGTCGACCAATCGCAACAGACTGGGTCATCGGTCCAATCAGAGCAGTTTAGCATCGCGCTAAGGAGGGAAAACTTGATACCATTTACATACACTGTAGAAAAAACATGTCTGCAGTTGTGAAGACAAACTGTAAACACTCAAATGTTGAATACGTGAAATTTGAAATACGTGCGCGCATCGCTCCTATATGTGTGCGCAAATATTTTCCTCCTTGGTAAATAACAAACTTGCGTGTGCAAAAGACGCAATATGTGACCGATCCCATAAACAGTTACGCTTCTCTTCATATTTTCATAAGTTAATTTCACTCCCGATCCTGTACAAAAATCCAATTTAGCCTGTTTAGGCTGAGTTGCCTGAACAAGTTGCTGGTCGAGTAAAAAAGCAGTCGAAAGTTCTGATAATTTCCAATGAAATCAAATGTCTGTATTTCCAGTTGAAGAAGCAACCACTCTCGTTAGAAGCTATTTCCGCCCCATTTCAGCTCGCATTCTCCAGCAATTTACAATTTACAGTGGAAAACGTGATTTAAAAAAGCAAATATTGTTTTCTGAATACTATATTTGTAATGTAATGTAAGTAACGCAATTACACTGTCTTTAGTAACTAATCAAATTACACAAATGTAAAATGTAATCCGTTACATTACTGTATTCCCCAAAAATGCTATTAAAATACATTAATACGTTACTGTGGAACGCGTTACACCCATCTTTGATAATAAATAATGGATGACTGTGAGATCCGATCTCTGTTGAGAATTGGCTGTTGTCAGACTCCTTGTGCAAACAAATATCATATTTGATTAATGTAAACCCATATTTAGTACGGAAACACTACAGCAAAAAATAGAGCTAACTGACCTAAAACTCTGTTTTGTAGGTAAAAATACTAGTATTATAATAATTTTGCCCACCACTCTATACATACACAAGATAATAGGACTGGGTGATTAACTGAAGACAATTTTCATTCATGTTTTTTTCAATAAAGCTAGTTATAACATCAGCATGTGCCTTCGGATTCAGCAGCATTTATCACACACATTACACAAGTTATGCAAAATAAAGTTTAAAATTGATATTAATGTAATCAAATATAATAAATTCAAGATAATCATTCTCTTATAATGCTTTTTGCATAGTTTCTCAAGTAAAGGCTCTGTGTGGTAAATGCTGCAAGTAAAAAAAGCACATTTAATAACATTTTTACTCAAAACTCATTTCATAACTTTAGTCGAATGTTTGAAATAAATCCTTCTTTGTGAGGATTCTGTAGTCATGTGTTGTTTTCTGTTTAAAATGCTACTCCTATTTCCTAGATTTCCTCTTCATTGGTTTTTGGAGTTTCTGCATGTGAGAGTGCCCTCTGGCATTCGGAAGAGCTTTATTACTGAACACACAACTGTGCTTCGCTGACAAGATGTGCATGACAATTGCAGGAATGACCAAAAGCGTTTGTGATTTCATTTCGATTAATCACCCAACCCTACAAAACAATACATTTCCCAATGGTTCGATTATTAAATGCAGTTTAGTCTACAGAGATCTGGTACTTGCCATTGTGGACAACTCTAAATCTCTCCTCAGGGAGCAGGAAGCCACTCCGTACTGATTTATTCTGGATGAGGAACCTGACAGACCTACAGTATGGCAACACAGAAACATAGTATTTCACCAGATACATTGGCAAAAGAACTGGTTAATTAAGTTATAATAATGTCTGACCTCTTCTTTGGAGAGTCAGGTAGCCTGGGTCCACATGATCTGCTCCATGAGTACTTACAGGAAGCTCTGGTTCACTCAGATACGAGCGCAGTTCCAGCTGAATAACAATGAATTACAATGCAAAGTACAAAACTAAAATGTCATGCTCACTAACTGCAGGTGTTAAAATAAATTCTGCCAAATACATTAATACTCCTCAATTTCAGTCTAGATCAGGGGTCTCAAACTCGCGGCCCGGGGGCCAATGTCAGTTAATGTCAGTGCAGCCCACAAGTTTGATATGTATGGCACTTTACAGTGTTGTGTGCGGAGCTGAATGAACCTGCCAATCACGGTGGGGTATATGGATCTCGGAGGCGGGACATCGACTTAACGTAGACAGAGAAACATTTCTCAGTGAGTGAAAGTTACAGCAGTGAGTGTTTTCTTCCATGCCTTGTGGCTGCCTCATTTCTATTGGGCACACACAGACATTCGTCCCAGCATGCTTCATTCACAACACTTCAAAAAATGTTTTTTAAGTTGCTGCCCAGCGGGACATTATAGGCAGATACATGTATATAAATCGGTGCTTAAATTGAGCTGGATCTTGCCGGATCCTGTTTCGGGAAATATTCGTGTTTTGTTCAGGATTAACTTGATTTTTTTCCATCTTATTATGTGTTAAAACATTCCAATCTTCACAAATCTATTTGTATTTTTAAGACAAAATACGATTAAAAAAATTCAATAAACAAATTAGAAATTAATTAATTAATTAATAATATAATAAATTTATTGTGGAAAACCTGACGCGGCCCAGTCTCACCCAGACTCTGCCTAGAGCGTCCCCCAGATAAATTGAGCTTGAGAACCCTGGTATAGATTTAGCATATTTATAATTTCATAGTATTTACACAATATTCTGTTTTTCTGTTACATTCACAATTTATTTTAATTAAATATTTAGTATATTTATTGGTCACACCTTATTTTAAGGTACAATTCTCACCCTTAACTAAGACTTTCAGCTCAATAAAGTAATTTGCCGCTTATTTATAGTTATTAAGGTAGTAGTTGGGTTTAGGTATTGGGCAGGATTAGGAATGTAGAATAGGATCATTCCATATCTACATTAAAAGCACATAAACAGTCAATATCTTAATAATAATAGGCAGGTTATAAACCACTAGTTAATAGTAAGAATTGGTACTTAAACTAAAGTGTTAGCAGTTTATTACTGCAGCCAGTCAGCTACAGTAGCTGTTAGCTGTAACAATCCCAACCCGATGGACTTAAAATTACCCTGTAATCTCCATTACTGTAGCTGCTTTCTCGATCCCGCTTCCTCTCATCAGATTGTCGTTTGAGGCCTCGCACTGAGGTGTGTCTGATGACTGATGTCTCTTTAGGTAGGGGCGGGACAACAGGCGGTGTGTCCTCATCATACAGGAGGGGCAAAGGTGGTCTGGGCGGAGCATCATCCTCTTCCTGAAAACCCAACATTACACAATCAAGAACACCTTTTGAAGGCACTCAGTTTTTTTCTCATTTTATTTTTAAATAGTTCTGCATGTGTCTACTGTGCTTCAAATTATGGGTTTTACTTTCTATTTGGGGAACTTCTATTCAAAAGAACTGAAACAAATCATTTTAAATGAGGTTGTCCTACAAATAATCCATTTACATAGTGAAAACTGAGCGAGAGATACATTTGGATTCGGGTTTTATTTTTATCTGTCATGAAATTACCGTTATGCATGGTATTTTTTAACAGGGCATAAGTATCACAAGCATATCTGTGGCTAAAGCTCTTTGAGTTCACTGTGTTTGTTCCCTACAGTACAGTAACAGTCAATACATGTATGTAAATATTGCTGCAAAAAGACTTGTTTATAGAGTCTTTAAGGTTATTCATGTTTTTTTTTTAAAAGTAGATCGTTCATTCTAATCTCAATTTGATTGATGAACTGTGAGGAGAATAACTCTAACTAATTGTACAGTTTTATTTAAACTCTTCACTCATTTTTTTATGGTTTAATGAAGTTAACTTACTTACACAAAGTATCATAGTGCGGAGGGGCAAGGAACTTTAACTAAAGAACTTAAAGCCCCAATCAGATTACATGATTTTATTTCCCCAGATTTTGGCAAAATTTTCTTGATTAAGGGATTTGTGGTGATTTATAAACAACATCAGGACCCAAACTTGAATCTGTTCTACAAGGTGTACTTTAAAAAGCTTAGTGCAGTTGTGGTAGCAGTAGAGCTTAATTTGCGGTGGAACACGCCAGATCTGGATTCGGCACCTCATTTTACCGATCCCCCTCCTCAACTGCCCTCCTCCCCCCTCCGCTGTTTTCTTTCACTTTCTTCCGTGACTTCCCAACCCTCTTTACTTTTGTCCGTAACACCCTTCCGCAATACAGTGCCAACCATCCCCCTCCCCCTCTTCACTTTCGTCCGCGACAACTAAACCCCAACTAAAACTATTATGTTTAAAACACATCTGTTTAGCTGTGCCTTTTCTGAATGAGCACTGTACTACGTCTGACAGATCGCAATAATATGTCTTTCTTTCCTTTTTTATTCTTTACTAACCTGTTTTAACACATTTTAAACTGTTTTAATCACTTTTATCATTTGTTTTTGATTACTTATACTCAGGGCTTTACATTAACACCCGCCAACCCGCCAAATGCGGGTAGATTTTGGCTGTGGTGGGTTAGACCGGCACCGCCACAAGCCACTCTGGCCGGTTGAAAATAATTTTTAAATGTTAGGCCTAGTTTTCTTAAAAGCAGGGTTCGACAATAAGGATGGCCCAGTATTCATGCAAATATGATCTTAGAATTGAGAAGCAGCATGACTGACTAAAATAACTGTGTTCGCGTGAGCAAGAGAAAGCAGCTGAATACCAAATGAGAGGATGATCGCTCGCGCGCACCGGTGATGTGATGCGCGCGACTGGTAAAAAACATGCGCACGCTCCCGATTACTTGTGCGAAGGAACTCTGCCTAGAGAAAACACAAGTGGTGCGATCAGATCTCTTTGAAATAGACTGAACAAAAAGCAATGATCGTGCACCCACAGTCCTGCTGCTTTGAAGAAAAAAAAAAAAAAATTATATCTCCTTTTGTATGCCGCAGCGGTCACTGCTTTAATTTTAATTATCCTTTAAACAGATTGTTAACAGGCCTAACATTAACCGTGTGCTCCTGATCATTATCACTCGCAGTATGTTTTTTCACATGCTTTCTTGTGGTCAGTTATTTTATTAAAGTTATTTTATTAGTATTATATTCATTAGTATATTGTTATTATAGTTTACTTATCTTTTTTTTTTTTTAAATAACATTGCTTTAAATATGAGATTAACTACCCATTTATGTGTACTGTGATCTGGGACCTTTAGCCAGCACAGATTACTGTGCATATTTTAGATACATGGCAATAAATATTTTTAAATGTCAAATTTGTTTTTTAAAGAAAATTTTTGTTGATTTAAAAAGGGCATGTATACTGCTATATTTTGCTTGTTTGACACATTTAAAATTTTTGGCGAAAAAATTATTATTTATTTTTGGTCTGGTCAGAGATAAATTTGGTAAATCCTTAACTTTGAGCCCTGAAAAGTCATGTGAAATAAAAACTAATTGCAATGCAACACAACCAAGCGGCAACCTCTCGCTCTCCCTCCTGAAGCCAATATGGAAGTAACTGAAACTGCAATACATTGACTCGCCTTCGGGGGCTGGCTCCATAAACTCCAGGGGGTTTCTGACTGCTATGGTATATTGGCCATTTTTACAGGTGATAAAAACATGTTTACAGCCTGGTACAATCGATGGTTTTGCTGCAGATAGCAAAAATTACCCTTCATGACAACTCTGAGGGGGGTGAATTTTTTAATAACTCCTCCGTTTCCTTTATATTAAGTTATATGAATTTTGCATAATTAAGGGCGTGGCAACTTGAGTGACAGCTAGTCCCGCTGGTCACCGTCACGTCACCTCAGCCGATTCCGGCTGATTAACCAATGAACTCGGCATATTCATCGTATTTTTGTGATGTTTTATGTGACTTTACACAGTCAGTTGCCTTTTGGAATTATTTCCTACAATTATCAGATGATATGGCATGCTGTATGCAGTTAATTGTGCTCACAAACCATTAACGTGGTCTCCATTTCCCAGGTGAGTGAAATTATACACTTAAATACCATCTCTATAAATGTACTTGCTTTAATTAAGATAATTTATCATTTATAACGTTTTTTAGACCTGTAATGCACTCCAGAATCTGACAGATTGATTAGCAGTAGGCTATAAAACAATCATCAAGTGTTGTCATAGAGTGTTATGCCTGGATTTCATCAATAGCCCTGCATTTACTAACACAGACTGTATCTGAAGTATTTGGAAGTAATTCGCATTTTCCTCCTGTAGAAAAAGGTCATAAGATCAATGTTTAGTGCCTCACTATATTACAACAGTGTTTTTAAAAAGGCTAAACACTTTATTAATATAGTGTACAACCAAGCACATGTGGTCAGAACACAAACGAGTCGCGGGTAATGAAGTAGAATCCTTTTCTCCCAAACTAAGCAAAATGCTAGCAGGCGTTTGTAGCTCCGCTCATGCTCCGACTGTTTGCCCTTATTTGCATACCCCCAGCCGGTGCAGTGGCGCGTGAACAAAATGGCGCCGGTTGGCCACGCCCACTTGTGGCCTCTTTTGCGCTCTTCAGAAACCTATGGGTGACGTCACGCATACTACGTCCATATTTTTTAGTCTATGAACACAACCCATTTGCTCAAGCACATTGAGCAAGTTTATACACAACACACAGAACAGTGAAATGAATGGCATATGGACACAACACAACATCTAAATCAAGTAATTTTCACATGTCAAAGTCAAATTAATGCATATAAAATATATTTTTGCAACAACAAAAGTGTGGCTAGTGAAATAGGTGAGTGGCTAGTAATGTTGGAAATCTACTAGCCACATTGGCTGGTGATCAAAAAAGTTCATGTCAAGCCCTGCTTATACTTGTCTAACTTCTTTCTGTTTATGTAGAGCACTTTGAATTGCCACTATGTATGAAATGTGCTATAAAACTATATAAACTTGCCTTGCCTTGCCTTAAAAATGTCTCCATTAAGCAACACTTGGGAACTAAGGGCTGATAATTTAGATTTTAACTGTATATAAACAGTGTTTATGTGTAGATATTTGCTATCCACATCATGTGAAGATTTTACTTAGACAAAATTCTATAACCTAACACAGAGACTGTTGTAACCGATAATAGAAATTGTGTAATGTGAACGGTGCTTTAGGATGCAGTTATTTCAGGAACAGCTGCAGCACAGCGGATCTTACCCAATTTGGAACAGGATGCCTGTTCCGCAGGTCTTCATTGTCCAGCGGCAGTGATAGTGGACTGGAGGTCAGGCTGCGTTGGGGTGACCGCATCTCAGCTGCGGATGGGGTCATGCACCGAGAAGGCACTGTCGACTCGATCACCGAAGGCACAAATTTCCTCTCTGGATGCAATCATACAGAAGCAGGCAAGGTTTATATACAGTAGCAATGATGTATTCAAATGTTGTAGGTTTATTAATGCTGTCAATTTAGTGCAGGGGTGTCCAGACTCGGTCCTGGAGGGCCAGTGTCCTGCATAGTTTAGCTCCAACTTCCTTCAACACAACTGCTTGGAAGTTTCTAGTATACCTAGAGAGAGCTTGGTTAGCTGGTTCAGGTGTGTTTAATTGGTGTTGGAACTAAACTTTGCAGGACACCGGCCCCCCAGAACCGAGTTTGGACAGTCCTGATCTAGTGCATTCTTACCTGGGTTCTTGACTGAGTCTACTGTGATTTTGTAGGTTTCTTTGGTGGAGCTGAGTCCAGTCATTACGTCCTCGATCCTCCAGAGCTCCCTCTTCAACTGATTTTTCTCCTAAGAACACAGACAATTAAATTTAAAATCCTTTACAAATACTTACCATAACATATCTAAAACGAAATAAACATTAAATTAAATAAACTAGGGTGTCACGGTGGCACAGTGGGTAGCATGATCGCCTCAAAGCAAGAAGGTTGCTGGTTCGAGCCCCAGCTGGGTCAGTTGACATGTCTGTGTGGAATTTGCATGTTGTCCCCGTGTTTGTGTGGGTTTCGTCTGGGTGCTCACAGTCCAGACATGCAGTACAAGTGAACTGAAAAAACTAAATTGGCCGTAGTGTATGTGTGTGAATGTGATGTTTCGTAGTGAATGTGTGTAAATGTATGGGTGTTTCCCAGTGTTGGGTTGCGGCTGGAGGGGGCATTCGCTGCATAAAACATAAGTTGAATAAGTTGGTGGTTCATTCTGCTGTGGTGACCCCTGATTAATAAAGGGACTAAGCTGAAAAGAAAATGAATGAATGAAATAAACTATTCTGGGATAAATTGGAAGTTGTGATAATCGTTTTCCCTCTGTTGGGAATGATCTATATCTGTATAAATCAAACAAGCAAAAGGTAGAGCAGGATTTGATTTTTAGGAATCAAGAACTGATTTGATCTTTGCTGTTTGCTACAATCTTGTCATCACAGATGTCAGCAAAAAAGGGAGGCAAAGTTCAAAACTATGCATGCAAATAGATCATTTATACTGCAATAGTATATTTAGAAATATTGCCTCACAACCATAAATCTAATGTTCCTTCGTTTAAACTGTAGTACCAAATTGACTAAAACTAATTAACTTACTAAAAAGATACATTTTTTAAATAATAAAAAGGTAAAAACAAAAAGTATATAAAAAATATATATAAATTAAATCTACATACAATATTATACTATACTATTATATACTATATTATATACTAGAATAGCATCTTTATTATACACTATATCAGTGATGATACATTAAAATCAATTCTAGCTAAATGCGACCATATATTAACAACTGTCTTTTTATATGAAAATATAAAACAAGCAAATGAAACAGCTCATCATATAAAATGGATAAAGAATAAAATGAGTACTAAATACAAAGAAAGACCTGAGGTGACGTGCAGAGAGTCATCTGAGTCTCCAGGACGTCCCTCAGCTGTTCCACTGACTGCTCCATTTTGCTGTAGTCGTCCCATGCTCTCTCCATCTCCTGAAAAATAGATATTTATAATTAAAGTTATCCACACCAATAAAACATTCACTGCCAATGGAAGTTACATACATTATTGTGTTTTATAATTGTATAGTATATAGTTATATATGGCATCGGACCACAAAACCAGTTACGGGTGTCAATTGTTTTGCCATTCAATTCATGTATACCTTTTTATAAGGGGCTGAGATACAACTATTTGAAAAACTGAGATATAAAAAAGAAATACTTGGAAAAGTTGTCTAAATGAGCAATGCATTTTACTAATCAAAAATCTAAAGGTTTGAAATATTTTTATGAAATGTACACTTTCATAAAAGATCTTTACTTAATATTCTAATCATTTTTGGCATAAAGGAAAAAATGATCATTTTGATTGTTTTTCAGAGAACTTAGGAAAAGGCGCAAATTGTTGTTTAGCAAACCGTAATAGCCTACAATCATTAGTATATTGATTTCAAAGAATACAATGGATAAACACACACCGTTGATACTCTAGAAATGTCTGCACGAATGTGCACCAGGTCCTCCTGCAGGAGTCTCTGCTGATAAGCGATCTTGTCAGCGTGAGCCGGCTGATCCTTATACTGCTCCATCTGCTGGTGAGACACGTCCAGAACAGATTCAAGCTTGTCCTGGTTATGAAAAAATAAAATAAAGTATTTAAAAATGACACACACCTATCACAATGAGACCAAAACAAATGCTGTACATTTCTTGCCTTACCTTATCATCCTTAAGTCCACTGAGTCTGAACTCAAGCTCCTGCAGTATTTTGTCCTGCTCACACAATCGACTCAGTGTCACCTTTAACAAAAACATCATATTATGGACCATAAAATGGTCATTTTGTACATAGCTACACACAATATAGTCGCTTATGCTAATATTAGCACACTTGACAAAGCCACAATTATTGGCACCCCTATTAATTATTACGAGGAAAATATGTTTGATGTACATTCCCATTGATTTTTTACATTTTCTATTACAGGTGGATGGCAAGAAACAGAATACTACATTCGGAAGTGGTGTCAGTGAGGCCAACAGTGGGCGTTCAACCTGCGGTCTGTGGGTCCTAACGCCCCAGTATAGTGAAGGGGACTCAACACTGCTCAGTGAGCACCGTCTTTCGGATGAGACATTAAACCGAGGTCCTGACTCTCTGTGGTCGTTAAAAATCCTAGGATGTTCTTCGAAAAAGAGTAAGCGTTTATCCCCGGCATCCTGGCCAGATCTGCCCATGGGCCTCTGTCCATCATGGCCTCCTAACATCCCCATATCCTAATTGGCTTCATCACTCTGTCTCCTTTAAACCAATCAGCTGGTGTGTGAAGTGCGGTCTGGCGCAATATGGCTGCCGTCACGTCATCCAGGTGGACGCTGCACACTGGAGGTGGATGAGGAGATCCCTCCCATTGTGTAAAGCGCTTTGAGTGTCTAGAAAAGCGCTATATAATTGTAAGGAATTATTATTATTATTATTATTATTATTATTATTCATTCATTCATTTTCTTGTCGGCTTAGTCCCTTTATTAATCCGGGGTCGCCACAGCGGAATCAATCGCCAACTTATCCAGCATATTTTTTTACGCAGTGGATGCCCTTCCAGCCGCAACCCATCTCTGGGAAACATTCACACACACACACACATTCACACTCATACACTACGGACAATTTAGCCTTACCCAATTCACCTGTACCGCATGTCTTTGGACTTGTGGGGGAAACCGGAGCACCCGGAGGAAACCCACGCAACCACGGGGAGAACATGCAAACTCCACACAGAAATGCCAACTGACCCAGCCAAAGCTCGAACCAGCGACCTTGCTGTGAGGCGATCGTGCTACCCACTAGGCCACCGTGGCGCCTATTATTATTATTATTATTATTATTATTATTATTACATACGAGGAACCACACTGACCAAAAATTACTCTCTCATCCAAAAACAAACTCAAATTTCTTCAGTTTCTTGTTCATATTTCGAGCAAAAGAACAAAAGACATATTAAGGTGCCAACTAAATATACAGTATACTCACATCCACATCACTTTCTGCCACCTTCACAGGCTTTGCCGGCCGTCCTTTCAGAGCCTCCGTCCCACTCACCTAATAAACAGTTCAAAGAAAAGCCTCGTTGTTTTAATGCTCCACACAATGAAACACATCTATTAAACACAAGCCAAGCAAGACCAACACTGTACAATGGACACTGTATTGAAAGTCACAGTGAAGCTTTGAGACAGTTTTCTTCATTTCTAAAGCACACATGTTTGGAGCTGAAGCTTTCTGGAAGCACAATGGCAGAATGGTGTTTCACGATTTTCATGCCAACAGAATACAGCTGTGGGACAGAAATGTGATGTCTAAAAAAAGCCTCTGGAGAAAAACGCTGCATGGATAACTCATAAAAGAAACCCAAGCTCTGGACAGCAATGAATTGGATTTAAAATAGAAATGCGACAACATCAGTAGCAAAATAACAAACAAAAACAAAACTGCAGACATGTATTTACTTATGTCGATTCATTTAAATGAATCTTTAGTTGATTGTTACAATTTATTTTTGTAATTTATATTTTGTTAATTTAAGTTTCTCTGATATATTAATCAAAGTCGCATTTATTTGATACATTGCAAAGCTAAACTAAAAACAGTAATATTGTTAAGTATTACTGAATATTTTGACATATTTTAGAATGTAGTGTATTTCTATTTGCTCCAGTCTCCAGAAATAATGTGGTGGTTTCTTCCTTATTAAACATTTATTAATATTAATATTGAAAACAGTTGTGTTGCTTAATCTAGTGAGAATTATGCATTCAATCTGATCAACGTTTTAGAAAAGAAAACTAGATCATTTCATTATTCATTTATTTACTGTCTCTTTTTACAATTGAATTTAATTAATTAAATAAAGATTTAAAAAATATATAACTTTCAGTAACAGTAAAACTACACTGTTGTTTCTCTATTAGCCTAACTTATATTTGTTTGTTTGATTTTGTTGCCTGAAAATGTTTATTTACTGTAGGCCTACATTATATTATTTGAAGTATGATATATTTTTAAGAAACGCCCCACTCCCCTTCATTGCGATTAGAATTTGTTAGTAGCTTGTAGTGAAGCTAGTAAGTTTTCAAAAGAATAGTTTCACAAAGTATTAAAGGAATGCTTACAACGGGGTTGACCGCTCCTGGAGATCGACCGTCCTGCAGATTTCAGTTGCAACCCATATCAAACACACCTGCCTGTAATTATCTAGTGCTGTTCAGGTCCTAATTAATTGGTTCAGGTGTGTTTGATCAGGGTAGGATCTGAACTCAGCAGGAAGGTCGATCTCCAGGAGCAGGGTTGAGCAGCCCTGGCTTACAAGTAGGCCTACTTATATTATAACAAGAGCTGCGTGCCAAATCGCATACTTATGCACTATTCTACGCCATTTTGTAGTATAAATAGTGTAAGTAGTGCATTCACACGGAAAACTCTAAAAATAATAAGTGCACTTTAATGACCCGGATGATGCACTCATTCCACCGGTAAAAT
Organism: Danio albolineatus; assembly: GCA_903798035.1. NCBI lineage: Eukaryota > Metazoa > Chordata > Actinopteri > Cypriniformes > Danionidae > Danio > Danio albolineatus. Next base: position 44,669 of record CAIGQQ010030147.1, on the reverse strand, counting down.
GTGTGGAATTTTGGATACTTCACGCACTCAACGACCGCAGCTTTGCGCGCGTAACGGAAGGGACGGAGCTATCAGGCGCACAGGTTGGTTAACTTTATATATTTTGGACTGTGAAAGCAAAATTCTCCTGTAAGAGTGATTATAGCGCCTCCTGATGGTGAATGCGGTTACACTCATTTATTTCACTAATTTGGCAGCTGTGTTTGAAGGTTGAACGGTTTGAAGTTCCGCTTAGTATAAACACCACTAGTGTTCCATTTTGGACAGCACTAGAAACATATACTATGCTGTTGAGTGTGTAAGTGCATAAATACATAGTGCATAATGTATAGTGTGTCATTTGGGACGCAGCTGATGTTCACATTCAGCCGTGTAAATGACTAAACAAGCTGAATTATGCATTCCCAGCCAATAGGTGATGTTATTTTGTCAAGAAACTCTACATGTCTGCACAAATTCTGTATTCCTCCATTGTTATTTTCATTGTCAAGTACAAGTGCATGCATTAAAACTGAACATGTAATATTCATGCGTATGATGTTACAATTTTCACAAATTCGCATGTGTGCAATTTACATTAACATGATAATGATGTTATTTTTAAAGACATTTTGGTGACACTTTAGTTAAGGTCACAATTCACTGTATTAAACCATTAACTAACACTAGCTTTATAAAATAATTAGCTGTTTTTAATTGTAAGGTAGAAGTTGGTTTAGGTTTTGGGTGGGATTAGGGATGCAGACAGACTACTTTGTAAGGAACTACTGATGAACCAGTGGTGTAGTCTTAATAAAAAGGTGATGTACTATTACCCACCCAACCCAAATTTTAAAGGGGCTAAAGTGACGCCCATGCTGCTTTATAACTGTACCTGAATTGTACCTGCAAAACACGTGAGTATACCGAGTGTATACACAATTATTGATACTCAGAAGTCGTAATACCTAAACAGCTCAAGGAAAAAATAGACATACTGAGTATACGTACGTATAGCACGGACTACACCACTGTAATGAACAGTAAACATCTTAATAATAGGCAGAAAATAAGCTAGTAGTTAATAGCATGAATTGCGATCTAAACCAAAGTGTCGAAAAAGTTTGAATTTTGAGGCCTCCAAAGCGATATTATCGTGTAAATGAGCAGTCAAAATGCATGCAAGATTGTGTAAATGCCTCCATCCAGTATGTAGCTTTCATAACATTAATATCACTGAATGCCAAAATGTTGCTGAGGGATTTTGTTTTACTGGAACAACATACAGATCTAGAAACCTCTACTAGAAACAAGGTTGATAAGATTAATTGATTTAATAAAAAAACAAACAAACAAACAAACAAAAATAACTGTATGAACTGGAGAATCTGCTGGCTAAATGTGGCTCATTCCCTGCACATGCACTGATCTTGCCTGTCCCGTCCAGACCTGCCATCTCATTAACTCATCAATCCCACACACTCATAGCACAACACCACTTACAAAAGGCAGGGCGGACAGGCGTGCAGGTGCCAGGCTTGTGTCAACACAAAGCTATATGCACCGCGTAAAGCAATGGGAATGTGGACACTCTGGATGCTGGCAGTGCTTACGTTCCAGAGTGGTCTCAAACCCCCCGCACTGCAGGTTTGTAACACACTGTGAACCATGTGGATCAATGGCTCTATACTTTTCATCTGTAGCAAACGGAGATAGACAGTTACACCTTTTCACTGGATCATTACTATTACCAGTAACATTCTGAGACTACATACACTTGCCGGCCACTTTATTAGGTACACCTATGCTTTAAAAATGTTAGCCAATCATGTGGAAGCAACGGGTTAGTTCACCCAAAAATGAAAATTCTGTTATTAATTACTCACTATTATGTTGTTCCAATCCAAGGAGACAACTCGATCATCTTCAGAACACAAATATTAAGAGATTTTGGAGGAAATCCTAGAGCTCTCTAATTCTCCATAGACAGCAACAGTTCAGAGATGTTCAAAGTTCAGAAAAGGAACCAAAAACATTGACAAAACATGTGACTTCAGTGGTTCAACTGTAATCACACGAAGCTCCAAAAACATGATCTGTGTGGCAAAAAACCTGCAAAAACAACTCTGAAGCATTGTTTTGCCCTTACTAAACATGTACCAAAGACTTCAGCAAACAAGATTGTTTTACAGTTTTTATTTTATAATAATAATAATAACTTTCTATTTACATAGTGCAATCTGTTAAACTGCATTTTTTTCATCTTAAAAACGTTGCCAAAGTTCGACATATGCTATCAATGTCTGATGCAGAAAAGCTCATTCATGCTTTCATGACGTCTCGATTAGATTATTGTAATGCATTACTAGACGGCTGCCCTGTTGGCCTAATTAACAAACTTCAGCTAGTTCAAAATGCAGCTGCTAGAGTGCTTTCTAGAACAAAGAAATATGATCATATTACTCCAGTTCTGTCATCATTGCATTGGCTCCCTTTTAAATATTGTATAAATTTTCTAATTTTACTGACTACCTACAAAGCCCTGAACGGCTTGGCTCCCCAGTATTTGCGGGAGCTCCTGGTTTATTATAGCACATCACGTCCTTTAAGCTCAATTAATTCCCAGAATATCAAAATCAACTGTAGGCGGTAGGTCTTTCTCTTATCTGGCACCTAAACTCTGGAACAGCCTTCCTAGCACAGTTCAGGAAGCAGACACACTCTGTCAGTTTAAAACTAGATTAAAGACACATCTCTTTGCATTAGCATACACATAAAACACAAATGCTTTGGAATCCAAATCCTCTAAAGGATTGTTAGTCTGCATTATTTAGGGCAACTGGAGCCCTGAACACTTCCCAACAGACATTATAATTTGAATGGCATCTGCGCTTATGCTAGTGTGTTTTTTATTAATCACGAGGGTTTCCATAATCTTGGACCAGGCCGTATCCTGAGCAGCTGTTGGTCATGGAGGAGTGGAGAGCATGAGACCAATCCCTGTAAGACCTCAGTGACAGTCGAGTCCTCGCATTGTTCCTGAAGGGCCAGCCTGTTCACCAGCTGGTGACCCAGCTGCGGTTTCTCAGTGATGGACGTCCAGCGTTCTCCAGCCCCGGCGCCTAGACTGCAGCTCTGCACAAGACGTCTGGCCATAGGAGAAATGGTTGTGCCCAACTGAGCCTGGTTTCTCTCGAGGTTTTTTTAATTCTTCACTTTCACCATTTGCATGGTTCGGGACTTGTAGGGCTGCGCATCGATGGATTAATCTTCAGTGTTTGGACTCTCAGCAGTGAATATTAAACCATGCTGAATTGAACTAAAATGAACTTCAACACTGAAAACTGGACTGACACTGTTTCAATTTTTTATAATGCATGTGATGCTGCTTTGACACAATCTACATTGTAAAAGCGCTATACAAATAAAGATGACTTGACTTGACTAGTGCCTTTCCAGAGCTCAAGGACACTATACAAAGTAAGTAAAAAAGAGAGAGTACCAACAGACATTGAAGAAACAGTGATCAAGCAGAGACAACATTAGCTTCACAAACATATCAGGAGTCAAGTATAACAAATTGGAAATACAAAACAAATAGACAAATACGCAGAGTACAGTTTGATCAAACAAAGTGGTCAATTTTGCTGAACACAAGTGTTCTTGGAGCTTTGTGTCATTGAACCACTGAAGTCAAATGGATAATTTTAACAGTGTTTTTGGATCTCACATTGTTTCAGTTCTTTTCTGGATAATTGTTGTCTATGGAGGTTGAGAGAGCTTATCTACAATTTCTACATTTGTGTTTCGGAGATGAAGAGGTCTCAGGGGGTTGAAACTAGTAAATAATAACACAATTTTCACTACACCTTTAGAGCAATTAAGAACGTATAATTGCTGAAATTCAAACTAAGCTCCAGAATGAGGAAGAAAGGTGATCTAATTAAACCTGTTGATACAAGATAGTATTTCAGAAACTGCTAACTGATCTACTAGGATTTTCGTTCACAGACATCTCAAGGGTTTACAGAAAATGGTCTGAAAGAGAGAAAATGTCCAGTGAGCAGCAAATCTCTGGGCGAAAAATGTGTTGGGCAGAGGAGAATGGCTAGACTGGTTGAGACATCTAAAGTAACTGCAGAATTGCAAAGTTATACATGATAGAAGATTCATGAGAGCAAACATTAAAGCAGGGATGCCCAAACTCGGTCCTGGAGGGCTGGTGTCCTGCAAAGTTTAGTTCCAATGCCAATCAGAAACACCTGGGCTAGCTAATAAAGCTCTTACTCGGCTTTCTAGAAATATCCTTGCAGGTGTGTTGAGGCCAGTTGGAGCTAAAATCTGCAGAACACCAGCCCTCCAGGACCGAGTTTGGACATGCCTGCAATAAAGTATGTATACATACTACCTTGTATCAATGGTTTAAGCTGCCAATGATGGCAATTCCTAGCACACTTTAGGACCCTTTGGGAGTCTGGAAACTCCTTCCAAAAATTAGCCATACCGTGTTATGGAAAAACCTACAATTTAAGTATCGTTTAACATTATATATATATATATATATATATATTTTTTTTTTTACTATATATATATATATATATATATATATAGATAGATATATACAAATGTAAGCATGTAATTTGATAATTTTTTAGTGATGCTTTAGTGCCACATAAAAAATGAAATTGAAATTAATAAAGTAGATACATTGCAGGAATAAAGTTGAAATATTACAAGAATAAACTTGCAAATTTTGAGAAAAAAAACTTCACAGTAATATGAGATTAAACTTGCAGCCTACTATTTTTAGAATTATCACAGAATTGCAAAAAAAATAGTTTATATAATGGATATGGAGGATTTGATTATATCCTAACTTATTTAGTAATAAGGACATTTTAAATACTGAAAACAATGGGATGAAATCGACCCTGACCCCTGCACTCTGACACTGCACTACTACAGAGCCAGGGTCCCAGTGCAGATTCACATGATAAACTACAGTATCATATCACAACACAAACAAACCGAAGCCACCCTCCTCCTTCTCTCAACTTTAAACCTTGTGACATTAGACTGCTAATTTTGTACTGTTGTTTGTGTTAGTCTGTTATATTGTAATCATATCTACACATTTCTAAAAAAAAATAAATAAGTAAGAAGCCTTACAGTTTACTGCCAATGCAATGTTTAAATTAGACCACATCCTACACCTGTCTATGTTCAGCCTGACTGGATAAATTGTAGCTTACCTCATGGATGTTTATTTTATTTTAATTTGTCATTGATGGGACAAGCAGCTTGTAGCCCACAAGCGACTAGTTGGACACCTCAAAGTACAAAGTACTAGCAAGATATACCAAATAAAGTGGCCGGTGAGTGTATAATTCCTGATTATGACACAAACTTAACCATTAATCAGAACATACTAAAAAAAACAATATTTGCCATAATTCATTTCTTAATACCTCATTCTAAGTGTGGTTTCTGTGCTGCGTTATTGTGTTAGTTACACACATTTTTAGATTTTTAGATGAAGGTATGATAGGAATAAAGTGACAGAAAAGGAGAGGTCCCACCTTCAGGTCTAAATATTCCAGGTCCTTCTTCAAGTGCATGTATGTGTCATCAGCCTGTAAGCAGTAGGAGACAGATTTCAGTGTGTTCACTCTTCATCCGACATCAGTCTAAAACATTAGGTAAGTTTTAAAGAAATAGTTATGCACTTGATATACCAGATTTGGGATGTTGTCTTGATATTACAGACTCACTTTGTTGCATACTGTTAGAGTTTCCATGCAATAGTTGCTGTTTAAAAATCGTTTGGGGTAAGCAAGATTTATTTCAAAAATTTTTAAACGTCTCTTGAAAATATAGTAAAAACAGTCATATTGGACTGTAATGGTTTAAATTCACCATTTTCTCTCAATTTGTTTTTATGCAAAATGTATTCCTGTGATAACAGAGCAGAATTTTTGATTTTAGTCTTTAGTGTTACATCACCTTTAAAATGTCCTTATACAGTATGCTTCACTCATTCATTTTCTTTTCGGCTTAGTCTCTTTATTAATCCGGGGTCGCCATAGCAGAATGAACCATCAACCTATCCAGCATGTTTTACGCAGCGAATGCCCTTCCAGCTGCAACCCATCACTGGGAAACACCCATCACTCATTTACACACATACACTATGGACAATTTAGCCTACCCAATTCACCTACAGCGCATGTCTTTGGATTTGTGGGTTAGACCAGAGCACCTGGAAGAAACCCATTCAAACACAGAAACCCAACTGACCCAGCTGAAGCTCAAACCAGCGACCTTCTTGCTATGAGGCGTTATATATTCTATTCTATTCTATTCTATTCTATTCTATTCTAATATAATATAATATAATATAATATAATATAATATAATATATATTATATTAGAATAGAATAGAATAGAATAGAATAGAATAGAATAGAATAGAATAGAATAGAATAGATAACGCCTCATAGCAAGAAGGTCGCTGGTTTGAGCTTCAGCTGGGTCAGTTGGGTTTCTGTGTTTGAATGGGTTTCTTCCAGGTGCTCTGGTCTAACCCACAAATCCAAAGACATGCGCTGTAGGTGAATTGGGTAGGCTAAATTGTTATATTTATATATTAATACATAAATAAACATTATGGTCTGGTTTCATAGACAGGGCTTAGACTAAGACAAGATTAAACCACCGTTCAATTAGAACATAGTAAGTAACATTATTTTATTAATGTGTCTTAGAAAAACTAAATATTACTGTCATTATTGTCAAAACAAAAGCACAGATATATTTTCGGATCAGTAGGTACAAGTTTATTTCAGACTTACATTTTAGTCTAGGACTAAGCTTTAGCCTTATCTTTGAAACCGGGTATAAATCTCTTGTACAATTTTGATTAATTGAATTGCTTTCAAATTTAATCTTTATTCAAATTTAAATCTTACTGACCCCATACTTTAGAGAAAACGGTGTGCATTTATTTGAGAAGCAAAATTTTCAAAAATAATAAGAGAAAATACTGTATATTTGATAGAATATAACTTTGACAGCAAATAGTTTTAGTTTTCAAAAACTCAAGCCAAAACACCTCAACTAATATGACAAAAAATGTTATTTCTCAAATAAATCAGTTGTTTTAGGAATGTTTATTATATTCCTTCAAAGAAAAGGCATAAATACAAATAAAGAAAATAATTTTTGTGTAAAAGGATGCTTGTTTACCTCAACCCTTGAAACTAAATAATTAATTTTATAACTATTAAATGTCATTAACAAAAGAGCATGTCTAATATGTTGACAAAACCAAAACTTCAGATAAGCTTTAAAGGGGACCACAGACTTTAGCATACACCTACTTCATGCAAAGCAAACAGTGATTTTTTTTTAATTCTCAAGCTTTGATGCAACATACTCATGTAGTATGCATACAGCCTCTGACGAGTTACATATACAAATCATACCAGTGGCAGGACAGCCAGATACAGCCCTTAGCATGACATGCCATGCTAGACAAGAAGCATCACGTAATAAAAATGCCACAGAATCTATAGCGTATGGCAAGCCATTTTAACATTAAATCCATTAAAAACTACTATTTATTTTCAAGCTACCCACATTTAAAAGATAGTAGTATTTTTTTTTCATTAATTACTAGTTTATATTAATTAGCCAGCGCTCATTTTTAGGTACTTGTATCTTATTCTTTATATATGATTCCAGTGCTTCCCACAGGTTTGAAATATACTTGCGGTGGTAGCCGGATTGAAACAACTTTTACTCACAGCACATAAATAATACTATATGCGACAAACAAAACATAATTTTATTTTTAACACTATTTTTTATTTATTAAGGATCTGTTTTAAACCTTAAAAGTTTAAATAAATAAAAACAAATCCACTAATTGCAATGCAGGAGCCATGTGCACCCACTCACAGGTAAAATCTGCTCCTCTTGATCTCTCATTCAAGTTTAGCTTGATTTATTGGCATGAGATTTTGTACAGTATTGACAAATCATTAATAAAATTTGTAATATATTTACTTCATCAAGTAAATAAAATATACAGCCAATGAGAAATAAACGACAGAAACATTTATAAAAACAGACAATATCTCTAAAAATTATAATAATTACAAGAATAAAATGTGTTGATTATTTAAATAAGGCAAATAAGTTGATTGCCTATTTCTAATTATGTACAAACATTCTGCAACCAGTTTAGATTATTTAGTCCTCTCTGAGTTCATTCATTCATTTTCTTTTCAGCTTAGTCCCTTTAGTAATCTGGGGTCGCCACAGCGGAATGAACCGCCAACTTATCCAGCATTTGTTTTACACAGCGGATGCCCTTCCAACTGCAACCCATCTCTGGGAAACATCCATACACACTCATACACTACGGACAATTTAGCCTTACCCAATTCACCTATACCACATGTCTTTGGACTTGTGGGGGAAACCGGAGCACCCGGAGGAAACCCACACAACCACGGGGAGAACATGCAAACTCCACACAGAAACGCCAACTGACCTAGCCGAGGCTCGAACCAGCGACCTTCTTGCTGTGAGGCGAACGTGCTACTCACTACGCCACCATGGCGCCTCTTCTCTGAGTAATTTAGTTATTTTTTCTTTACTTTTATTAAAGCATAGCTTTTTTAGTAGAGTCGTTTAGATTAAATAATTAGTTCTTTAATGTCTTCTCGTGGCTGTGTGCACAACATTAACGACAGCTTCGAAAACTAAAGCAAAAACAAATCCCGGATATTTTAGTAGATTTAGAAACCCCGGCGGGACTCAAAAAGGTGCGGCTCTCTGTGCGTCTGTGGGAGTGCTTACAGGTCTCGTGGACACAGAACGAGCAGTATGAAGCGGGTAAAGGAGAGAAGATTTTCCACTACTTAATGGCTCGGGGATGTTTGTTTATATTAGTGTATAAGGATGAGATTAATAGGAAAAAAATAAAGTGTGTCACTAAATATACTTGGGCGGCTGTTATTATACCTGGGCTGCCAGCCCAAATAAAGCCTATGTGTGGGAAGCACTGGATTCATAAACTAATTGTGCTTTTTCATTATTAGTACCTATTAAACATTAACCAACTATTATTAGATGAATCATAGATGATAGTACTTATTAGATTTTTGTACTTATCAATTAGATACTAGTATTTAGTCCAGTAGGGACTACAACTAGTGCAGTGGTTCTCAACTGGTTTGGCCACGGGACCCACATTTTTACATGGTCATCAAGCCGCGACCCAAATTTTTGGGAACTGTAATATAATTTTAGGAATTATAATTAATTTGTATTAATTTGTTTACATAAACAAGTAGTGACAGAAAAATCATGAGAAAATCAGCAAGACTTACAAATAAACAATATTTTATTGCTGACATTTAACAAAATGTATCAAATTATATAAATATTACTAAAAACGACAAACACTGTAAACAGTGTTTAGGGTAAGAAAAGGTTGTTACCATAAACAAAACTCAACTGTTAATAGAACATTAACACTGATCCTGTTGAACAGAACAAACCAGCAAATTGTAAAATGATTAAAACATTCATAACCATTTTTACATCTAATATGACAGCAATTATAAACATCTGTTTCACTTAACAGTAATTTGGGAAGATAATGAGATAACTGAGGATGTGCTTTACTGCTGCACCAAGCAAGAGAAGCCACTTTCACACAGATACGTAGTTCTGAATGGGATAGGTTTGATCGCACTCTCAGGGTGCTTTCACACTTGGTTCAATTGCCTGGACCGTACCCAAGTTCGATTGTCCCCCCTTGCCACCTGCTTGGTTGGTTTGTGTTCACACTGTCTTTTTTCCTTCTGAACCCCGGTATGTTTGCGTCATCAAGCCGATGTTTTGTGTACGTCTGTTGCCAGGCGACGGACACGAAAGCAAAGCGCCAAAATGGAGAGACGTCCGCACATCGCGGTTGTTTCGCTTTTACTGAACCTTTTGGTTTAGAACATACAGAAAGCGATTCGCGTCTATCTGCCGCAAACATATTATACACGTTCAGAACATCACACGATGTCCAAGCTGTTTTTGGAGGAGACAAGCATTATCACTGTGTTTGCTCTGTCTCAGTCGCGATTGACAGCGCGTGATACTCAGACACACACACACACATACACACACGAATGAACCTTATAAAAACTATAGTTTGCTGTACTGTTGACGGTTCACTTCCGGCTTTTGGTACGATTGCATTCATACTACAAGTGAATCGTACCAGAGTTCACATGATCCGTACCCCAGACCACCTCTTTCAGGCGGACTCGGGTACGGTTCATGGGTGCGCACCCGAGTTCACAAGACGTGTTCACACTAGCTAAACGTACCGTACTATGACATCAAACGAACCCGGGTGCGGACCAAAAGTGCTAGTGTGAAAGCACCCTCAGATCGCGAAAACTGGGAGAGGCTTACTTCATTGAATTTCTTTTTCAGCGTCTTCTCACGACAGTTCCACGAGCTGACTCTCTGTGTTGCTCGGCAACGTAACACTTTCCACGTCGATTCCAAAGGGAACGGTTGACGTGGCCGCATTTCAAAATAAAAGTCCGGTATATGCAAAACAAGTTAAAAATTAAACTTTTGTTGTATTTTTTGACCTCACACTCCGCGACCCACTGAAAATGTTCCTGCGACCCACTTTTGGTTGCGACCCACCAGTTGAGAAACACTGAACTAGTGAATATTGTTATTAGTAACACTTTTTTTGTCATTGACTTTTATGAGGACATTATTAGTAAGTACATGTAATTCATTCATGTTACTCAATAGTTACATAAATAGTGAAACTATAACAAGGACACCCAGAACTTTAATTAAATAGCCATTCTGTCTTACATTCTGTGGTTGTGACCAGCCGATATAGAACTGTTCCTAGTAATAGTTACAATAGATACTAGTATCTAAAGAATAAATACTACTATATAATATGCCAGGGGAACGACGAACCAGAAAGGGCCATTTTAAATACACAGCCACAAATGTTTACAGCACAATCTACATATGAAATAATGAACTTCACAAATTTTACAAAAGATATGAACAGCCTATATGGTTTTCTTCTTCGAGCGAGAATGACTTTGATCGCAACTTTCTAGTGTACACAATACCTACAGAGTTAATGTACATGATTTAGAGTGGAAATGCATGATCAAAGTGACCCATACTGATCCTGTACTGCACAAGACCACTCATAGCATATAGTTTCTAAAAAATAAGTACTTTTGTCTAACGAACATGTAGCTTTTAGTACAGTACCTAATAGACACAGTGCTCAGCATATATAAGTACACCCCTCACAAATCTATATTTTACATTTCTATTTTTAATAGGAAGCTATAAAATATTATATTTGAGCAAATACATTAGTCAGTACTGAAGCCAAATCTGGAGCTAATCTAACAAAATAACTTATGATAACAGTCCAAAAACTAGTAACCCTACATTTATATAGAAAAATATATAGAAAAATATAAAGAAAAATATTAAATACAAATTTAAAAAATAGGAAAAATGAAAAGAAGTAAAAAATGTGATTTTAGAGGTTATAATTTAATTTTCTATTTTTTTGTAATATTTTGCTTGAGTTTAATTGTATTATCTTTCTGTTTCTAAAGATGCTCGGAGACTAAAATAATATTTTAATAGATATATCTGTTTTGTTTAAATAAATAAACATAAATCTTTTAAATAAATCTGTTTTGTTTAAATACACCAAAATACATTGCCTATATTCACTGAGATGGGGTCTACTCAATTCAATTATGCTGAGCACTGTAAGTACTTTTATCTAATATATAAGTACTAGGATCTAAATTTATTGATTTTAGTATCTATTGAACTACGAGTATCTAATAATAAGGACTGGTTTATAAGTACTCAAACCAGAAATCCACAGATTTCCACAGCTTTTTTAGCCCATCACTGAATCGCTTTATTTACTTACTGTATATGTAATGCATTTAAATCTATCCAGTTTTATATTAATTTCAAAATTAACTAATATTACTAACTAATATAAAATTTTTATGTTATTTCAATGTTTATTGTTAAGGTAATATTTTATATGTCCTTAAGTAGATATAGTATATGAGAGACTTGATTTGTTTAGCAAGTGGATCTAATTGCATTTGCATTAAAAACCTTAATTAAAAGTTTAAGAGTTATTCATGTTTTAAGTTTTTAGTTACTATACTTCCCTCCCAAAAAAAATCTACATAAATCTGCAGATTTTGTACAAAATCCTGCGCAGAAATAGCAAAAATGACCACATATTCTGTCTTGCCCTGCTCATAACTAATGACTAGTTACTATTGATTTTTTTAAAAGGTTCTAGTTCCTAAGGATAAGCACAAGTATCTATAGAATACGTATTAATAATTAATATGAAACATACTACAATCTAAAAAGTGTAAGTACTAGTAGCATGAAATACTAGTAATATTTATAAAACAAATGTTAAAATGGCTTGCCATATACAGAGAGCCAGGCAGGGTAAATAACATCAGCAGAGGCAGAACTGAGCCTCTACACTAGCAATGAGAAGCGTTAGCTGGGCAGGCTGAGCCCTGACCTTCACCCGAGACAACTGCTGGAGGTGTGCCAGCGCATCGTGCCGCACACCTGCCATCATGGCCTGGTGTCTCCGTAACTGTATGAGGAGAAGGGTGAGCTCCTCCGGCTGCTCCACAGGTCAGTAGGGTACAATCAGGGCAGAGAGAGAGTCCGTGATGAGATTACTTACACAAATACCAACAAAAACTGCCTCCACCAGCAGAGGAAAATGAAGTGAAACTTTTTTGTTGTTTTGTGTGTGTGTGGGTGTGAATTTAATGCCAGATTTGCTGGCATTTTAGTAGCATTTTTAGCACAAAAAGACAACATTTGATTTAAAAGAATTTATGGTAACCCTTTATAATAACTACACAATATGAATAATTTATTAATCATTCATAAACATTAGTAAGCAGCTTATAACTGCAGCTACAAATGCTCTAGTCTTGACCACACTGAATCTGCGTGCGCAGAATTCCGCAGATTTTTAGCCCATCATTGATTCTGTTTAATTATTGGTGTAAATGTGTGGAAATGTATATTTATTCAGTTTTTAAATTAATTTCAGTAATAATATTGGCTAATATGAGAATGCTCATATGATTTATTTACAATACAGTTTGTAAAGTAATATTTTCTGTCTTTTAGCAGATATTTTATATGAGAGTCTTGCTTTGTTTACCAAATAAAGTGGATCTAATTGGATTCGCATTGTAAACAATAAATAAAAGCTAAAAAGGTATTACTGTTTATTTCATATATTAAGGTTTTAGTTATGATAATCCTAAAATCATTCCACATAAATCTGCAGATTTTTAAAAAAATACTCCACAGAAATAGCAAAAAATGTCCACAGATTCGGTCTGGCCCTACTAATAAGTACATGTGAAATGTGTTTACTAATTGTATTTTCATTCTTTGCTAATTCTTCATTACTAAATTAAGTATTGCATTATTTACAAACCAGTCATTTAAACGTAGTTGGTGGTATTTTAAGATCATTCAGAATTTGTAAGTAAACGATTAATAAACTATTTCAATTAGCATTTATATATCTCATTATTCAGGCTTATGCGCGGCGTGTGTATGCTTTATAAATCCTTTATAAATGTGAATTAAAGGCTCTGTTTTATTCTAAACCGGAAAAAAAGAACATAAACGTTTTTATTCATTTCTATTATTTTAAAGATACACAAATGAAACCGTATCAAATATAAAATAAATATTTGCAAGCTTAACTAAAATAAAATGACTGTGCAGCTTAAACATCGCTAAATAATATTGAAATGTTGCATTATATTATATAGTTAAATTATTGTATTGTTTTTTATGTTGTATGTTGACATCCCTGTTATTCAGCAATGCTTAAACTTTACAGTCATTTCATTTTTAGGATTTTTAGGATTGCAAAGCTTACTGTTTATTTGATACTAAGCCTTTAAATGTCATTTATAAGGGATTTATAAAACATAAATACAGTAGTTTTCATTTTATATTAGGTCACAAAACTACATGAAGTTGAGTTAACAAAGCATTTATTAACTCATATAGTAACCATTACTATATGCTTGAAAAATACGATATATAAACGTTTATTTCAATAGTTTATAAATCATTTACTAACTCACTCCTAAATCCAAATGGTCTGTTAATAATGCGATAGTTAATTTAGTAATGAAAACTCAATCAGTCACAAATTATGAAAGTACAATTATAAAGCACATTACAAATCGGCTTAAAAGTAAAGAATACAGCATTTGTAGCTGCAGTTATAAACTGCTTACTAATGTCTATTAATGTAGAGTTAATGCTTTTACAAATAATGAATTCACTATATGCTAATGCTTAATTAATAATTCATAGTGTGTAGTTATTATAAAGTGCTCCCAAATTGATAATTTTCTTGTTTTTTTCACAAGGAAAAACTAAGAAGTAGAAAAAAAGTATTTACCGTTTTTCCGTGCAGGCTGGGTGCACTGACTGTATGTGTGATGTAAGCAGACGGAGGCATTGAGCGTCTCTCTATGGTGGCCGACTGAAGAAAAATATAAAAAAAGAATGCAATTAATAAATGCAAAATAAATCAAATTAAATCCAGTACAGTTTAGCATCATTTAGCACTCACTTGAACAATGGTGAAAGGTGTTTGTACTGTATACTGAAAAACAAATACTTGAATTTTGTTCGCAAATTTGTGCACTATAATTTCCTTTAAAAGGAAATGTCACGTATGAAACCAAATCAAATCTACTAAACAAAATGATTCATGTGTTAAGTAATTACTTTTAATCATGTAGCTCTTGAATTAAGATGTGTTTAGCAGATTTCTTGTCACACCATGTGTAATCTTCGTATTCATTGGAGCAAATAACTGACATGGTTTCGTTCACCTTTTCAAATGTTCACTGGGTACTCTAGCAGAATAAACATACAACTCAAAAAATGTTTCTCCATCTTTCTTGCTCTCACTTTGACATTTTGCTAAAGGCACCCTCGTGGTGTACTCCAATAGTCCAGTAACTGTCAGTAACAGTCCAAAAATAAATGTATTTATTTGTTTTTGCACATTATCAGTTTCACCCTAAAACGTGTATGCACTATTATAATTTGCACTACAGAGCCAGGTGACGATAAGGACTGTCATTCAGCTGATGTATTCAGGTATATGATTATTGTTATATAATTTATTTACTTATTGTTTAGTCTTATTCTTAACTGTAACTGTAAAGCCAATGCTACGAAATTGTATTCTATGTACACTAGTACATCTGAATGACAATAAAGCAAACTATCACAAACAGAGGGGAAGAGTCAACAAATATACACAAACTAAACACATCAACATACCAGCCCGATTTCACGAGAAAACGTAAGCATTTTACGTTTTGCCAGTTTAGTGGCTAATTCGAACGAATTCGTACGAGTTCAGACGTATGAAAATGTACGATTTAAAAAAGGAGGCGTGGCATTCAACCCCACCACTAAACCCAACCATCATTGGGTGATGAGCAAATCGTGCTAAATTGTACGAATTAGATCGTAGGAATACATACGAATTAGCCACTAAATCAAAAGTTACGAATTGTCGTGAGATAGCATTGAACATACATGTATTGTGCATGTATTGAGCACAGCATAAAATAAATAACAATCTATCAAAGTATGGTTCTTACACTCTGTAAAGCGTTACAGTCAGCTAGCAAAGATAATGAGGTGTGTGATGAGACCTCAACGCTTGAGACCTTAACACTTGGTACAGAATATAAAAATACTGAAAATAATTTATGTTAAGTATGACTTTTACATTTTTTTAGGGTGTCATCTGGTGGATAGGGTGAAAGCTATATTTGCCATTCGTTGCTGATATCTGGGGAATCACCTGATGTTTTTCTCAACCTTGTTCGCCAGGTGTGCAGTTCAGTTTTACACTGCAATCCCTATAGGCTTCAACATCAGACTTGTTTTGTTCACTTCATTTGAGTCACTTTCACATAATGAACATATCCTCAAATGTATATTGCAGACTTTTTTGCCTTCTTCTGTCTGAAACCAACATGTCCATTTTTAATAACGTATGCATTAAAGTTCACAAATGGACAGCTAAAGCACAATGGTTGGTGGTGTTGTGATTTTCTTAATCTTGGCTCACGGCACCAAAACTGTGTGAAATTCTAAGACGAGCAAAAAAACAGGGAGAACTTTCGGTTGTCTTGAACCAGAGTGCTTTACTAAGAATCTCGGCGTCACTGTGCGTCATCGAAAGAACTCAGAACTAGTACAGTCATGCACTCAGTTTAAATACATTTTTAGACATTGATATGTGTAGGTTTGGACAAACCTAAACAAAGCATGCAAATTAAGGCCTGGTTTACACTAGTGCGTTTTAGTTTTAAAACGGCGTTTTAGCATGAAAACGATCCGCGTTTCACCCAGCGTTTCTGAACATATCTCCGTCCGCAGTACTCTACCAGAAACATATATCACGTGACCATTCGCGCACTCTGGGCATGCCCGTTCAAGTATAAACAGGAAGCGTGTGTCTCACTCGGCATTTGGTTATTGTTAGTCAACAAACGCTGGTTGAACGATGAACGCGATGGCAAAGTAAAAATTTTATATAAAACATCCATGGCTATCGAAAATACAGTGTTTACAGTGAAGGCTGGACTGCCGTCTTCAAGTCATGTGCGCTTGACGAATAAGGGAAGGTTACGCAATGACCCAAAAGCCCCAATCACGTAGCGGATCTCAGCAGCCACGCCTCCATTTTCAAATGTCTCCGTTTCCCTCCATCCACACTGAGACAGAGCAGCAGCATTCTAGAATGAAAACAGCCTCTCCAGCGTTTCCAAAACGCTCCATTTTCGCAGCTCGAAAACTCCGGCGTAGTGTGGACGGATTGCGTAACCGTAACAAAACTTATGCGTTTTAAAACGAAAAACGCACTAGTGTAAACAGGGCCTAAATGTTGTTGTCAGCAGGGTAAATTGCCTTTTTCCCCAAGCCCAAATCTCATCAGCATGCTGTAAGTACCCATTCAAGATATCTTTTAGCATGAAAGCAAAGTGTGCAAGTCAAAACCCAACCGGCCAGTTGACCAGTTTGAAAGTATCACCCAAAGACAAAAGAAGAGTCGTTGAGACGATGCCTTTAGCATTTGCATAACTTTGGCACAGTCAGTGCTCAGGAAACCAAGAGACTTTAAGGTCTGTCACACCCTAGCTAGAGTTTTGAATGAACTAGGCTTATTAAAAAAAAAAAAAAAAAAAAAAAACAAATATAACTTTTCAGTTATAAATAGATTATTGCTAATTTGGATCTAGATTATATAAATTTATATTCCCACAGTGGCAAAATACAGTTTTGCAAAAAAATCAAGTAAAGGGCACATATTTGACCCCTTTTTAATATTTAATATAAGTCTTTTGTGTCAGCAGAATTTGTCTGTAAAGTTTCAGCTCAAAATACCCATCAGATTTTTGATTATAGCTGTCTAAACTCTTTGTATTATAGCTCTAAAGAACTTTTTGCTGTTTTTGGTACTGGGCCTTTAAGGATAGTCCTCCCCGGCCACCGTTCCCACGTGCCTGTCAGCGTGCCTCAATCTCCACCCTCGGCTGCGTCAGACAGACTGACGCAACAGGAACAGATGTAAAGGAAGCAGATCTCACTAGATTTGAGAAATACTACAGTAAGAAATTTACCAACGACTGTTTGATGAGTTTGTTGCAATGATGAGTCACACACAATGTAGTTACAAAGTTCATGCAGGCACGCACGCACACACAAGCACAGCGTGCGCGTTGAGCTTTGCACTGCTTTTGCAAGCAAATGTGAAAGGATTCAGGTTAATATCCACTGCTGTCTGAATATCTGTTATGTTAATGTACAAAATAAACCTGATTTAATGTCAACAAACCAAGATTGAATCGTTTTTTTGACACACGGCTGTGGTGATAAAGTAAAGCTGAAGTAAATCGCTGTAGTTCATTACAAACATGGACTGTTTTAAACACGTGTTAAACTTGTGAAACTCACTCTTGATCACATTTGATGGTGATTGATGACCTTCGCGAACTGAACAGACCTTTTATTCCCGGTTGCTTTGGTCAAGTCCTGTCATGATTATATGCGTTACTACGGAGACATTTTAATACACAGCTGTCAATCAATTTGGTGGGCGGGGGGACTCCAATTGGTCCACCGTTTTCATGCTGTTAAATTGAAAAAAAAGGACTGGGTACCTACATATATACCTACATATATGTCTGTCCAAACAGCTTAAAAAGTAGATTTTTTTAAAATAGGTGCCCTTTAAAACGCTTTTATCAGCACTTAGTTGTCAGTATGAGCTCGTGTAAATAAGACATTGCTTTTCCATATTTGGGCAAATGTGTATTCTATGTATTTAAAGGTCTGATCAGTAGTGTACCAACACCAAAATACATACTGTATTTGATCACTTAAAACCATTAAAATTCAATATATGTGAATAAATAATCATTCTGGATTAATTCCTCATTAGGATAAGACTTGAGCTTCTTTTGACCGTAAGTTCAGCTTGCTGGGTGACAGTTAAAGAAGAAAATGAAAAAAATATAAATCATCCACTCGAGCACTGGCACTCATTCCATTACAAAGACACTACTGATAATTTGATGCCGAATTACAACTCTGTTATGGACAGATGGACTAATGCTGGCAGTTTGCAAACATTGAAGCCGGGTGTTATTTGCTCAAGAGTTTCTGAGCAGTGTTAACATTCATCAAGACGGCTCTATGGCACTTATGTAATCTCATAAAAAAAGAAAAAAGAGGTCATGTACTGTATTTTGTTGCTTACTGCTCTACAGAACATTTATCAAACTGAAGTATTATATGTAAAAAAAAAACTGTTTTTTTGTAGCACACGGAATTTACTTTGTATGTTGGTGGAGATAAAAAATAGAGAACAACCATTATGCTTCTAAAATTCAAGTTCACTATTTAAAGTTTTCTTAACAGAAATAAAAGAGCAGTTTTTAACTTCAACTTTCATAAGTTATCTTCAGCTGTGGGCAAAATTATTAGCCGTCCTGGGACATATTTATTCTTTTCCAAATATTTCTTAAGTGATAATTAATGGAGCAAGGAAATGTTCACAGTATTTACGATAATATGTCTTCTTCTGGAGAAAGTCTTATTTGCTTTATTTTGGCTAGAATAAAAGCAGTTATTTAATTTTTAAATAACATTTTAAGGTTAATATTATTAGCCCCCTTAAATTGATCTTGGGAAAAAAATGTAAAAGAATAGAAATTTAACAGAAGGGCTAATAATTCTGTATATTCTGAAGCACAATATATAAAAAATGTAAAATCTGAAAAACAACTCAAACTCAGAGAACACTTTCAGACACTATTCGGACACAATTTGGTGTCTGAATAGTGGGATGTCTTGGAGGAACTTTTTCGGACCCTGCGGACGGTGACTGATCATCCTGGGACTTTGTGTCACAGCCCTGCCCCACACGTTGAGGGTTGAGGGACCGACCGCCGGGCCCGGAGAGGAACCCGACTGACATCTGGGAAAAAGGAACTCAAGTGGCATCTGAACTCTCTGGTAAGAGACAAATTCTTTTTGTTTATCACTAAATGAAAATTTAGCAGTTGTTGGTACTTAATTGGGCAGTTAAAAAGATTTTACATTGTGACTTGGGCCATTACCTAATAATTCTGTATATTCTGAAGCACAATATAAAAAAATTAAAATCTGAAAAACAACTCAAACTCAGAGAACACTTTCAGACACCCCCAAGTTATGAGTATTAATCTGGTGTTCATTTCAATACTTATCTAACAAACTGGCAACCAATTTATATTTGTAGGTCATTCTATTATCGGTCTAACTGCGGAAAAACCAAAACCAATAAAGTATTCAATGAAAAAAATGAGGTGAAGTGTCATGATTTGTGGTTTGTTTTCTGTAGCAGAGTTTGGCTTTTAAAATACAAAGACACATGACATGAATAAATACACATTAATCAAAAGCTCCTTCGGTCACATGAAGTTCCTTCTATGCATTTGTCACTCAATCAGCCAGTTTTCATATTGGCCAAAGAGCCCCGTCACACAGCAAAATGCATAAAGCAGTCCTTTAAAGCAAAAAACTTAAAAAAAAATGAAATGACAGCCCGGAGTCCTGATCTAAACCTGACTGAAAATCTCTGAAAACAGTCAGCAAAATTGCAAAGAGAATAAAGAAGGTGAGCTTTCAACAGAACCGAGTGAAAGGCTATTTATGTCCTGTGAATGACTACTGATGCTTCGAACATATCCAAAGCAAGGGCCTCAACACTTCTTACTAACTGCTGTGACTTTCAGAAAGTAATCATTCTTTAATCATTGCTGTTTATTAATACTGGTCATGGTACAGTGCTCAGCATAAACGAGTACACCACATTTAAAAAAACTTATATTTTTAGAAATGTTTAATTTCCCAGTAAATTTATGCAAAACTTAAATACATTTAGAAATAAAGTTATATTCATTAAAAGAAAAGTTTGGTCACCTAACCTATTTAGGATTTGGAAAATAATACATTTAAATTAAATTATTATATAATGTTATTGCAAAAGAAAAATACAAAATACATCCATCACACAAGGGCTGTTACACTGGTTCCACAATGTACTGTATGAGCGGTGCATGTTAAAAACATGAGTGGTATGTCAGTTTAAAGCAGAAGAGGTGCATGAGGCATACGGCTATGTTTTCTTTGCACAAGCCTTGTTTTCCCAGGGTATCTGCACATTTTTTAACAGCAAATTTAATATCTCTAAAGACCTTTTTAAGTCCTCTAAAAGAAAAATGTAAGACTTTACCTCAAAAAAAAAAAAAAAAAAAAAAAACAGGAAAATGTTCAGTGTGACAACACAGAATGATGTGGTGAATCATTAAAGTGGCACAACTCACCAGAGCCACGCTCAAGACAGGTCAAAGGGACGCGAAAACTTTTATACCAAGTGCTGATTGACCTTACAACCCTGACATGGTTGACTATGTATAAACTATCAGCCTTTAAGGTACTTCAGGTCATTTCTAAATTCTGGCCCCTCATAGCAGTTTGAAAAAGAAATTGAAGACAGCCCCAGGACGGCCTTGTGGAAGTGCTCGAAGTGCTCGATGAGAACAAACTTATGGGCAAACTACTTGCCAGCGACGACACATACTTTTTCTTGTACTTCTCTGCTTCCATGTGTGAACCGAGTGCTTTGTGGCCCATTCTCCCCAGTTTTATCGTCTTTTTACATAAAGCACACCTCCCTTCATGATAACTGGCTGTTTTCTTCAGCCACCCCTGATACTTTCCATCCTCCAACCAATTGTCATCAAACAAACATTTGCCCATGTTTGCGATTTCGCAAAATGCCGTGGTGGCGAACCATCAACGCAACACTTTCATCAATCACTTACTCGTATGTTACCTATGGAATGATGCAGGTTGCACCCACGAAGTGCTGCCCCCAAATGATGCGCTTGTCAAATTGCGGTTGAAAAAATAAATAAAAATGACGAAATTCCTTATTGAAAATTACAGAATTCAAGACTTTTTAAGGACCCGCGGGGACCCTGTTTCCATTGAACTACATTGCATTCACAAGCGTTGATTCGGTCGTACACAACGTCTTTACTCTGGGATAGCCACTCTTTAATTCACATACGTACAT
>CAIGQQ010030147.1:0-22851 GCA_903798035.1 Danio albolineatus | reverse complement strand
CCTCAGCGAATCTACATTTGGAAAAGACACAGCCGATGGGAGCTTGGCTATCTCTATTGGAGTTCACTCTACAGTCAAACACTGAAACTGCACAGACTAAAATGAAATAGCCTCTAGTGGCTCTTTCCATTCAGACACACACAAAGTATCCAGGAAACATTTCTCCATCTGCATTTTAACATGAACAGCTGTTTCTTTAGGTCTGATAATATCCACTGTAGACGTTATTAGTGTTTTAAAAAATGCTTATTTTACTTCACAATTCACAGCCACAATTCAGAGGTCACAATTCATTGTGGAAAAACAGTACACTTTTATCATCCATGAATTAATATGTAAAAATATTTCAAGAGTTCACACTTAGCTAATGATTGATTATAAAACAAGTTTGGCATGCTGTCCTGGGGGAGAGCCCTGACCTCATGAGATCCTTGAGCCCGGGGCTCCCGTTTGCAGGGCGAGAGGGGAGTTTGACCTCAGGTAGTTCTTGAGAACTCCCCCCTTTTGTTTAGAGCTGATAGCAGATTATAATTGTTATGTAGAGATATACTGCTGGTTAAGAGCTCGACTATAGTGCTAACTTAGATTGATCAATTCACTTATGACACATGTTTTTGAACTGTGTGAACTGTGGGAGGAAACCGGAGAACCCAGGGGAAACCCACACAAGCATGGGATTAACATGTAAACTCAGTCACCTGTTGTTGTTGTTTTTTTAACATCTACACCTACCTCAACCGTAACCCAACCTCACAGTATTCTGTTGTGTTTTATCAGTGTCTTCTAAACCTACCCCAACCCTAAACTCAACCTCACAGTATCCTGTTGTGTTTTATCAGTGTCTTCTAAACCTACCCCAACCCTAAACTCAACCTCACAGAACCTGTTGTGTTTTATCAGTGTCTTCTAAACCTACCCCAACCCTAAACTCAACCTCACAGTATCCTGTTGTGTTTTATCAGTGTCTTCTAAACCTACCCCAACCCAAAGCTCAATCTCACCTGTTGTGTTTTATTGTCTACTACACCTACCAGAACCCTAAACCCAGCCTATTTGTGGCTGCAGTGATGTCTACTGAAACAATTCTTTAAAAAATGTTTCTTTTAGATTTCCAGTTCTTTAAAGCAGGGGTTTGTGTCCCACTTCCCTCTCTGATCAATTTTTGAAGGCCCACCTGTCTGACATTGTCTCTAAAATGCTTGTGTGAAAAACGACACAGAACCGACAGCTTGCCTGTTAAGGAATTGAACCAATGGCATTCTTGCTGTGAGGCAGCAGTGCTAACCACTGGGCCACCGTGCAACCCTAACTCTAGTGAGTTAGTAATTATCTGATTGGTGAATCATACGTTAGTTAATGCAGGACCAGCCATGTTCAATCATAATCACGTGCTCTTTTCGAAATTAGTTTATAAGCCAAACTTCACTTGTTTAGACACTTATTGCAAGTGCATACTACTGTAACTGCAATTTAGATCAATAGTCAAGGTGATTTACAAACCGAATGAGCTGGATTAATTAACAAACGAGCCTTCTTAGCATTTCCTCTTAAGCACATTTTCATGTCTTTTTAGAATTTAAGATTAAAGTGCTCACCTGTATACTTACAAGGATTTATGGCAAACATACTTACAAGTATCTATTTATGTACAAGTATTTGTGGCAAATTTACTTGAATGTTATATTAACTAATAAAATATTAACTTTAAATGAAATAGTAAATTTAAAACAAAGTACTTCACACGTGCAGGTTATTCATTTATCCATTCAAATGCCTTCTGCTTAGTCCCTTTATTCATTAGGGATCACCACAGAAATGCCCTTCCAGCTGCAACCCAGTACTGGGAAAAACCCAGAAAGAAAGAAAGAAAGAAAGAAAGAAAGACAGAAAAAAAGAAACAAGAACGAAAGACAAAAAGAAAGAAAGATAGAAACAAACAATCAAACAAACTACATTTTATTCTAACCTGAGTCAAAGAACATTAGCATGAAGAAACCTTGACAGCATGTTTTGTGTATACGGTGGTAAAAAACATATATATATTTTTTAGAAAACATTCTAAAGGTCCTGTAGACTACATTTTTACCAGATATCAGTAACAACCAATGCAATCCATACATGTTAAGAAAACAAAACTAATTGGCAACTAAGTTATGTATAACAAAATGAAATGACACAGGGAAAATGTTTTGAACAAATGAAGAAAGGGATATGGAAAAAGGCATGAAAAGTCCAGACAACAGCTGAAATCTCTCAGCAATTACTCAGTAGCCTTGCCCTTCGTCAGTGTAAATAAACATTAGCTGCTTCAACATCTACATTACTAGATGACGAAGATGAAACCAGGGTGGACATTTCAGATAGATCCCAAACACAGCCAAGAAACCTCTCAATTGGCTTCAGAAAAGAAAATAAAGCAATAGAATGGCTCAGCCAATTACCTGATCTCAATCCAATAGAAAATAAGAACTAAAAATGAAAGTTGATAGACAAGACCCCCAGAACCATCAAGATTTTTAGACTGTGTTAAAGTCTAAGGGGAAAAATTAGACCTGAGCAATGTATGTGACTCTATTGTCCACACTAGGGGCGTCTTGGAGCTGTCATTACCAAACAAACTGTAGTGCAGTACATAGTTCAGTACATAATTCTGTGCAATTGCATTGTTATTACACATAACGGTTTTTTACTTATTTCTATGTTTAGATTAGGCTTGTCAAAAGTATCAACTTCAGTACTTCCAATCGGTACTGAAATTTAACAAAAATCAATTTCCTGCTAAGATTTGAGTGTTGTTGAGCTTAAACACCACTGATTGGCCATTGTTTTCATGTGCTCATCAGATATTACTGCGGTTGGCTGGGTCATTGGTTTACTCTTTACTGCTGTTTACCAAGTGCAAACACTGATCCATAGACTTGATTAGCAGACATCTGATTGATCACCTGTTTAAAGTCTATATGTTTGACTAGCACCAAAGTGAAAAATGACTTATTCCCATTTTATAGCAAAGATGTTAGTTCCAGCTGCTGCTATTAATTAACATGTTGTTAGCACAATTCAAATGTTTCAGTGCATGGGTAACATGGGTAAAAAGTTGCTGACTTGAATTAGTATGTGGTAAGAATGAATAAGAATGTCATTTTCAGACCAAATAAAAATAATCACACTAGTTTTTCTTAATAATATTTAAGCTATTCCACTATGATTTAGCCAAACAAAAGACAACCTGAGGCTTGTGCTATAGAACAAATTGCTTGTGCATGTTGTGGGTGTATTTAAGGTGATTTACTCAAAGTACTTCACAGTAAAACAAACAATACAACGCCAACAGAGACCGGCAGAAAATATGAATCCCACATTCCTACAGTTGACCATTGAAACGCCGAGTCGTAAACACCACTGATTCCATTCAAGCCACCAAACAAATGGGACAAGCGATAAAACTCAACAAACATTAGAATGAAAGCCACTGTGTGAGTCTGCGTTATGAAAAGTAATGAGTCAGAATGGGGCATGGAATATCAGAGTCTGATTTTCTGCCTCAATGGCTGCCAGCTCAAGCTGACACTGGTCTCATTAGTGTTAGGCTGCTATGACAACTCCAAGATCCTGCCGTGATCCCAATCCGGTGCCTTGGTTAACGACATCACCAGACGTGACATCTAACTAATCAATCATTTATGGCATTATGACTGGCAAAAGAAAAGCATTGCTGGTTTGACAAGTAGGGCTGGGCAGTATTGAAAAAAAAAGAATAATCAATGTTTTGGTTCCATATTATTTTAACTTGTCCTTGCTACATTGTAAGTACTGTTCATATTTAAATACAGAGTAGTATTATTGAACTACATGTGTGGGCGGCACAGTGGCTCAGTGGTTAGCACTGTTGCCCCACAGTAAGAGGGTCCATGGTTTGAGTTCCGTGGGCCAGCTGGCATTTTTGTGTAGAGTTTGCATGTTCTAATCCTTGTTTGTGTGGGTGCTCCGGTTTGCCCCACAGTCCAAAGACATGCGCTATAGGTGAATTGAATAAACTAAATTGGCCGCAGTGTATGAGTGCATATGTGAAAGCAAGAGTCTAGGGGTGTTTCCCACTATTGGGTTGTGGCTGGAAGGGGATCCGCTGCTTAAAACACGCCGGAATAGTTGGTGGTTTATTCCCCTATGGTGACCTCTGATAAAAAAGAGAATAAGCCAAAGGAAAATAAAAGCATGAATGCTAGGGATGCAACAATACAGACTTTTCAGTTTGGTTTGGTTTTCGGTTTTAGGTACGGTTCGATATATGAGAAGTTACCTTAGTTAATATCAACAAACTCTTTATTTGGTTGTACATGATTAAATTGCCATTTCAGAAATCTGTCTGAAATCTATTTTGTGAGTTGCCTTTATGCAATAACAGTGAGGCAGCAAATCATCAGTCTTAGCTTGTGCTCAGTCAGTGAGTGTTCTTTCTGCCCATCTACCGATCCCAGCATAGATGTTAGCAGCCCATTAGCCGTTAAGCTCAGTTATTCAGTTTATTCAGATTATTTTAGCTCTAGTTTGCCCACGTACAGCCGGTTTATACAATATGTTTAAAAGGCCTATATAACCATAATTTACAAATAGCTTTTTTCATAATAAGAGACTCTTACACTGCAGACATGCCGTTTTCTCTTTAGCAAAGATTCCATGGCCAAATAAAAATTCTCATGTTCTGCATCTGTAATGGTTCAACTGGCATACATTAGATAGCTCTCTGCAACTCTCATATGGTCACCCACTGAAGCTAAGCAAAGCTGTGCCTGGATGGGAGACCATATAGAAAAGCTAGGTTGCTGCTGGAAGTAGTGTTAGTGACAGGGTGTGCTCAACCTGCGGTCTGTGTGGGTGCTAAAGCCTGGTTTATATTGCATCGAGTGATCGGTGTGACCCACGGCGCATGCAATGCGTGTTGTTGTACACTTCTGCACGCTGTTTGTGTTGCTCTGCAGTAACACTTCCGAAACGCTAGCTGGCAATGAGGCTTTTATGTGCCTCTGTGTCGAGTTTCATGATGGTGTTTTGTTTTGTTCTGAATGCTACCATAATGTACAAGTGGCTCAAACTCGCTCATTTTGAGGTGGGAACTGGTGGACATGCAGCCACTTTTATCATAAGGTAAATACAAAACAACAGCTTTTATCTGGGGGTCCTTCACATTTGTAAACACTCGCTCCATCGGGCTCACGTGGCTCTCACCCCCGCCCACACTCATCTGCGCTACCAAACCAACCAATCACAGAGCTTGCGACACGCGTCGTTGCGACATGTAGTTAATTTTTTTTAAAAGGTGCTCGTCAGCGTCGGCCACGGCGAGGGCTATGCGACCAGCTGGTGTGTGGTGTGCGGTCTGGCACAATATGGCTGCTGTTGCAACATCTAGGTGGATGCTACACACTGGTGGTGAATGATGAGCTATGCCCCGAAAATGTGTAAAAGTGCACTCAGAAACCAGAAAAGCGATATATAAATATATGGAAATAGTATTATTAATTATTAATAAATCAGCCTTATTTTTTTCAGACAGATAATGTTAGCATAAAAAATTCTTATTAAAAAAATTCTTTAAAATTCATGGTGACGCAATACCCCAACATATAATGCAACAATGCTTTGGGCGTCTCAGGTTCAAATACCAGCTCGTGGACCTTTCCCAATCATTTCCCACTTCCCTTCCTCTCATTCTACAGTCCTGTCAAATAAAGATAAACAAAAATCTTGTTCAGAAGCATTGTTCAGAATCTTCCTATCCCTGTTTGTAGTTATTTGGTACAGTCTATGTTTTTTAGTGTATTTTGAGTATTCCTGCAACATGTGAGCTGAGTCTGAGTGACCGTCTGAAGGCCAGACAGCAGAGAGACAGAAAGCTGAGTCACTGCTCAGCAGTGTCTGCTCTTCTGCACTGACAGAACAAAACACACGGCAGCGTCGCTGTCAATCAACAAGACTGACACAACGGCAAACACAACATCACTTAACAAAGTCTGCACTTAACAGTAATCTCTAAACACAAACAACAGCAGCAAATTAACATTCCATCAGATAAACCTTTAAGATTTTAACACAGCTATGCCTAAAATACACATGCTAAACTAAAGATCAAAAATCTTTCTTATAAAAAAGAATACTATAAGAAAAATAACTAGAACATAAGTTGTAAGGCCTACCTGTAAATGTTAGATATTCATTGATTCATTCGTTTTCTTTTCGGCTTAGTCCCTTTATTAATCCGGGGTCGCCACAGCAGAATGAACCGCCAACTTATCTGGCATTTGTTTTACGCAGCGGATGCCCTTCCAGCCACAACCCATCTCTGGGAAACATCCATACATTCTCATTCACACACATACACTACGGACAATTTAGCTTACCCAATTCACCTATACCGCATATCTTTGGACTGTGGGGGAAACTGGAGCACCCAGAGGAAACCCAAGCAACCACGGGGAGAACAGAAATGCCAACGGATCCAGCCGGGGATTGAACCAGCGACCTTCTTGCTGTGTGGCTAACATGCTACTCACTACGCCACCGTGGCGCCAATGTTAGATATACTGTATGTATTTAGATATAGTATAACATTCACATCCATTTAAATTACAGTTTATGAAACAACTAAATAAACGAAATATGATGCTGTAAGAAGCAATCAAAATTTCTCCCCTCAAAAAAAAATGTATAAATAAATGAAAAGGTATTCAATAAATAACTAAAAACTGGCTAACACTGCAGTTTAAGTAACAATTCTCAATATTAACTATAGTGGCTTATTACCTGCCTATTATTAAGGCATTGACTGTTTATAAAGTACATGTTCTGCCTTATATCTAAACACAATTACTGACTTAATAACTATTTATACGAGTTATCTAAGAAAAGTATCATAGTGAATGTGTTATTAATAGCGAGAATTTTACCCAAAAAGAGCAGTTTAAATAATATGCCTAAATAATGAGATAGATAACGAAATAAATGGGTTTTAATTCATTGGTTTAGAATCTGAATGAATCTGTTTATAGAGAAAACTAGTTTATTCAGTTAAAAATGATAAAAAGTGGCTCATTTCTGAACAAACTGCATGATAGTGAAACAAATAGAATTTTTAAATGAATGAAACAAATAAATGTAAATCTAGTTATTGTGTATTTAAATATGAACCAATTTATTGATGCAGAAATCTTATTTTTCTTTACAGAGTTGCATCAGATTAGTTATTTTAGTTGATGTTAAAAAACCTTTTCGCTAAAAAAAGTTTCACTCAGACATTTCTAGTAAATTTTAAAAAGCAATAACAAAGAAACTGCTATTAAAACATTATTCATTAATTTTCTTTTTCGGCTTAGTCCCTTTATCAATGCCACAGCAGAATGAACCGCCATTTTTGTTTTAAGCAGCGGATGCCCTTCCAGCTGCAAACCATTACTGGGAAACATCCATACTTTCTCATTCACATACATACACTACGGACAATTTAGCCTAACCAATTCACCTATACCACATGTCTAACCCACGCGAACACAGGGAGAACATGCAGACTCCACACAGAAATGCCAACTGACTCAGCCGAGGCTCGAACCAGCGACCTTCTTGCTGTGAGGCGACAGCACTACCAACTGTGCCACCTAGTCGCCGTCTTAAAGCATTATATAAACACTAAATTAGTAGAAAGTACGAAACATTTTCTTGTCAGACATTTTTTAAAATGTAGATGGAATTTCTTATATACAATTTAAATAAATAAGTCTTATCTGGCATAAATATGTTATAAGCTTTATGTTAAAAACAAAAAAAAATACATCAATCACAATCAACCAACCAACCAACCAACCAATCAATCAATCAATCAATCAATCAATCAATAATTTGTTAATACTAGAAGGAAATGATCTAAATTATTTTTAAAACTATATATTATATAAAATTCTGAATCACAAAATGTGAAAATCGTGTATTTACAATAGCTTAGGGCCTGGTGGTTTCCCTCTGGTTGATACAAAAAACTAAACTTCTTAAAAGAAAATTCTTCTCAAATAAATATTTTCCAAACAAAGTTTTTTGAAAGATGTTAAGATAAATTGCAAGCCCAGAATATAGGCTATAGAACGGTTTTCAATAAAGTGTCAAGACTCACTGACCTCTTGACGGTATGGGTTTGCATGAGTGCAGCCTGGTTCATGGCCCTGACCCAGCCGTTCATGTCCTCCTGTGTGTCCGCACTGAAATAGTACGTCCTCATCCCGGTGTGCTCCGCCTGCGAGCCAATCACAGAGCTCTGTTTGTAAATGTATGAGCGCATCCCTGTGTGTGTCGCCTGCAAAGAGAGAGCACAATAATCAGCCCAGCCCTGGAAAAGAAAAACGAGAAACGCTGAATCAGCAGATTAGAGTTGGCCGCAGGAGCATCTGAGATTTCAGCATGGTAATAACAAGAGGCGTGGAGGAAAAATGACACAGAAGAATGAATAAAGGAGCAAATACAAATCAAGCCAAGGCCACGCTGTGAGGACAAACACATATATAGACACACACGACTTATTGGTTGTGTAAAAGGATCAACGATATCAGCATGAAGGATAGATGGGTCAAAGGTCAGATTTATTACAATAAAGCAACACAACCATCAATAATAGAAAGGAAAGACAGTGTACAGTTGAAGGTACTGAAAAAGTAATAGAGTCTGGATGCAAACTTGACATGCACTCTTAGGACGTACTCAGACTATGCTATCCGAACCGTGCCCAGGCCCGCAGGCTCGTTTGAAAAGTGTGAACCCTTTGAACTGGGCTCAGGCACGGTACAGTTGGCCGGCCATGGCCCGCGTGGAAGAGGTGTGCCTGAGCGCGGTTCACTTGGGCTTTGGCACGGTACGCTTGTAGTGTGAGTGCGAAGCGTGCCTGAGCCCGAAACTGAAGACGAGATGTGACTTTTGGGGACTGTTTCATATGGATTTATTAATCCTTCTTACTGTTTAATGAAAGCAAACAGTCGTAGATTATTATAGACGCAAACCCCTCACTGCACGACAGCTGCGCCTGTAGTAAACCTTCTAATTCCTGCAGCACGAGGACTTTATGATTATTTATGAGCATCAAAAGTGGCTGATCTGTTTGGGGGAATATCTGACTGTGTGTCACTGCATATCAAACGACTAAAACGATATAATGATATAAAGAAATCTCCACTGAAATCTCAGAGAGCGCTTCTCTTAAACTGAACAGCGCATCATCGATGACGTAAGCGTGCTCAGGCACGAATGCAATGTGCCATCGGGGGAGACGGAAGGGGGGACAAGCGTGCTTTGGCCCGGTAAAAAGGAACTGTTACATAGTGTGAGTACGCCCTTAGACACAAGCACTCGATAGACAGAGTGATGTCACTAGGGTATGAGTAAGGTTTAGACGTTAAAACCCAATAGTGTCTGAGGGTACATGTCTGGCAGAGCACATGCAGTCAACCTGCAGCCAGACGCTTCTGAATAAATGAGTTATTAAGAAAGACTAGTGCAAGACAGCTCCTTTAACTTGGTTTACTTAACTTGACAAAGCAAAATATGACACAAATAAACAGTTCACAACTGCACAATAATTGAGTAATTAAATAACAATTAATTGCTATAAAATAATAGGGATGTTATTAGGGCTGTTCAATTAATCGAAATTCATTTTTCATTTAGATTTTGGCCTCCAATGCTTGTGAAGAAACTAAAATAAACATAAAACTTTTTTGTATTTTACCGCTCTCTTTCCAGGGGTCAGTACACACAGAAGTCAATACACACATATACACAATCAAAGAAGTTACGGTCATGGCCCACTCATGATCATTTAAATGTAATATTAACCTAATCGTGATTAGAATGATGCCACTGTCACGATCACCAGCGATCTACAGCCAGAGATCGCTGGTTGACAACAGAGTTGAGGACACAAACGACTAGACAAAGGAAACGCGTTGTAAGGTCACAAGACTGTGTGCGAGTCTGCAGTTTATAAAGTGTGTGTAATCAGTCCAGAAGCAGGTTCAGCTGAGAGAGTCTAATCAGATGGTGACTTGGAGCAGGAGTGTGTGTGTGTGCTGCATGACTGGAATTGTAGTCCGTTAACAAGCAGATTTGTAGTTCATGGAATGTGTGTGTGTTAACCAGCGATCTTTGGCTGTACATCGCTGGTGATCGTGACAGCCACCTTCCATAATCGAGCAGCCAATAACAACAGCTAATGCTCTTCATATTTGGAAGTCGATAATTGATATACAGGCAGATATGTACGAATCTAGATATTATTTATTTCTAAGTCTGATTGCAAAAACAAAACACAAACAAATACAGTGGGATTACAGATCTGTATTTTTAAAACTGTAACTGAACAAATACCAGGGGAAAACAAGAAAACTGCAAGGAAAGCTCTAGAACTTCCTCTTCGCAAAATCCTTTTCAAATTGCGATCCTCAACTCTGAACTAAAAAAAACACTTTCATTTCCTCTTGCAAATAAACTTTTTGAAATATATAAAAAATTAGCATTTATTGACAGACCAATATATCAGAACAGTTACAATTAAATGATAACTGACAGTCTTAAAATATTACATTTAGCAAAAATATAATAAATGTAATGCACTACTTCTACACTGTCAAAATATCCAGATATCAGCGGTTTTCTGTATTTCGCGATTCATGCTTTTATTTATTTATTGTGTTCGCCCTGTTTATTTATGCTTTGAATTTGAATCAAATTTATGCTAATTTATGCTTTTGAATTATGGGACCTTGATCTGTCATCAACAACATTTATATAGCGATTTCTGGACACTCAAAGTGCTATGTCTATTATGGCATTTTGTTTTGAATATTATGGATATTTACGATCTATTGATTTATTGTTAATTTTCCCACTGATGATCCAAAAAATTTCTTCAAATGACACAGTGAAGCCACTGGTGCCCCAGCAAAAAAAAAAAAAAAAAAAAAAAAAAAAAAAAGTTATGTTATGTTATGTTATATTGTGTACATTCTGGCCAAAACTAACTAACTAATCTTATTATTAATAATCAATCTTTGTATATACTGTTCCATATAGTTTTTATTAATTTTAATCAATTTAGGATGTTTGACAATGTTGAGATAAATATGTTGCATTTTGGCATGCTTTTTGACTTATTTATGAACTCTTTATGGACATAAAATTCAATAAAAAATATCCTGGATTTGAAGAATATGTGTCCCTGGGCTTCACTGAGCTCAAGTAATAGTTTAACGTACAGAAATTGTCAATAAACTTGACTGTTGATGTCTTCAGTAATAATGTCAAATAACCAACATTTCTCAAAATGGATAAATCTCGTTTTGCAACGAAACTCTTCACTTGCAAATCACATAAATTGGAAACTTAACAGAAGGTATTCTGTGTTTTATTATTAACAGATATATATTTTTACACTGTATATTTCACTTAAAACATTAAAAAGACATGCTCATCAATGGGTGCTCAACAAAAAAAAAAAAAGAAAGAAAGCAAAAAGTACAAAAAGTGAATATGAACACGGCAACAACAAAAGCTCATATCTGTGAGGTGAAGTATCATTTAATTAAAAGCTGTCACATTTCAGAAAATCTCACCAGAAGCCTTTTAAAAGCATTTTATAAATACATAAATACAGTGCATTTTTCTTAGCTATGTATTTGCATTTTCTTATTTCTTTCAGGAAACACGGGCTGCAATTTAGCAGAAGATCATATACGCTATAATTAGCATAAAAATCAACCTGTAATTTCCTCATTAAAAATAGACTCAGAGCTTGTAACTTCTACAGCATTCAATTACGTAAAACGAAACAAAGAGACAATCATAAATACAGTAGAGTCATCTGATCTTTCTTCCTCACTAATGCGTTCTTTCCCTTTCCTATAATGCGAGTAAAAAGCACAACACAAAACACAGACACACGAAGACGTGTGCTTACATGACTGGCTCATTAAAGCAAGCAGTGAGGTGCTAAGCTGCTGCCTGTGTTTTAATGAAGAGCACTGCAATGAGGCTGTAAAACGCAGACAGATGGCTGATCGCTTTGACTCACACAGGAGACTGGACCACCGCAGACCACTAGATGTTACATAACCCAGCCAACAACCAGTCAAGTAGGCTATATGTAATTCTTCCTGACAAATAAGACTCGGATTTATTCATGTCGTTTTTTAACAACTGTTGGTGATTAATAGAACAAAAGAGAAATTCCGATGAATGTGCATGCTGCTCTTTTCCTTATTACAAAAAGGCCAGTGTTTGGAGGCCTTAATACTGAAAACCTGCTATAAAATTTACAGTATTACTGGCGATTTTTACAGTATTAATGGCAAAATTTTAAGTATATTGTAAATGAACAATTACAACAGTACTGTAGATTTACAGCACAATTATAATTGGTCATTAAACTACAATTTAATATTGTAATTTTTATAGTATTACTGGCAACAAAAATTGATACTGTAATTGATACTGAAAATTAAAACGATAATACTATTTTACAGCTAATTATATTGTAAATTTACAGTATTACTGCCAATTTTGGTTGCCAGTAATGCTGTAAAATTTACAAGCCCACTGTAAATTAACAATTACAATTGTGCTGTAAAACTACAGCAGAGTAGCAATTGTTCATTTAGAGTAATCAGTGGTGGAAAGAGTACTGAAAAATCATACTCAAGTAAAAGTACCATTACTTGCCCAAACATGTAGTGCAAGTAGAGTAAAAGTATCTGTAGTAAATATTACTCAAAGTATGAGTAAAAAGTAGCCCCTTTTAAAAGTACTCAAGAGTAGTGAGTGAGTAGTGAGTATTACACTGTGAAAAGTTGATGCGTTTACAGAATGTTATATCTACACATCCCTACACAAACAACATGTAGTGTATTTAGGGATCTTCCTTGCAATCTTCCTTTAATTATTTGTTTGTTCTCTCCTTCTTTCATTCATTCGTTTGTTCCCTCCTTCCTTCGTTCACTGGTTCGTTCATTCGTTTGTTCGTTCTTTCATATTTTTGTTACTTCCTAAATTAGGTCCTTTTGTTCATTTATTCGTTTGTTTGTTCCTTCCTTCCTTCCTTAGTTTGTTCAGTTCCTTGAATTCTTCTTTCATTCGTTTGGTCCTTTCTTCTTTTCTCCCTTCATTTGTTCGCTCATTCTTTTTTTCATATTTTTGTTCCTTCCTTTATTAGGTTCTTCGTTCATTTGTTCATTCCTTAGTTTGTTCAGTCCTTCCTTGAATCCTTCCTTCATTTATTTGGTTCTTCCATCCTTCCTTCCATTCCTTGTTCGGTCTTTCCTTTCATTTGGCCCTTCCTTCCATTCTTCATTTGTTCCATTTAGTGATTGTTTAAGGCTGTTTGGTGATTTCAGTCATCATACAGTCGACATCCATCATTTTCAGTGACATGCAGTCTATAAACAGTCTCTGGATCATTGTGTGTAAAGATTTTGGACATCTTCTTGGACATTTTTAATGTTTCCAAAAGGTTTGCAGCGTTTATAAAGCGCCCATGTCTTGAGGTTGTTCAGTATGATGTGATTTACTTTCTATGTGTGGTTTAATTGGACAGGAATCACAGGACTGATTTGTCTACTTTAGACAATGACCATAGACAAGAAAGAAATAAAGTAGTGACTGCAGGTTGACAGAAAGTAGTGGAGTAAAAGTACAGTGCACTGAACATGTACTCAAGGGAAAGTAAAAGTACACATTTTTAAAACTACTCAGTAAATTACAATTCCTGAGAAAAACTACTCAATTACAGTAGTTTGAGTGTTAGTAATTAGTTACTTTACACCACTGACAGTAATACTGCCAGTAACTAATTATACTGCTAATAATAACTGCCTGTAATATATGTTTAAATCCTCAGGCTCTGGTGTTTCACATTACAAAGTTGATGAGTCACCATGGAAACTTCAAAGTGACGCATTCTAAATAATTGTGACATAAAAGAATTCATGCAGAATGGTTAAAAGGTGTTTTTGGAAATCGCATCATACTGTACGTTTCATATTTCATTGATACCCCTGTGTATTCAAACTTGTTTACAAGACTTGCTAAAATCAAAGGTATTTTGTGTCATTATATGACCTAAGGAAAGATTTTCAGTGGATAATGGCCTATACTAACACAAAGATACCGTATATCTTCAAAAGTGCCTGAATAAACTGCATATGGAGACATCTCAGCATGCTTCTTTTGAGAAATGGGTCCTTTCAGTATGAAAAGAACTGCAGGATTAAATATTAAAAATACCTTCATTTGTAGCTACTACATTAAATAAAAATACATTTCACAGATATCTGTGAACCGACTCTGCTGTGTCATATTACAGTTCACACTCTTTGAGATGTTTAATAGACAGTGAATTGACTCAATTAGCAATTCATAGATTTTTGAATCAGTTCAGAATATTTCAATCCATATCACGCAATGCGATTTAATTAGATTTGCTTAAATGATTACGTTTATCCACTTGTTATTAAGGTATCAAGACTGCAGCTACTACACTAAATAAAATTGAAAGTTATTCAAGTTTGGAATGTTATGACAACAACACTAAAGGTGCACAAATAAAGTTGCCAGGACCAAAAAAGTGGTTTCACAGTGATGCCCTTATTTTGATTCCCCATAGAACCAAACCAGTGTGAAAATCAAAATGAAAAAAATTATAATCTAAAGAAGCTTTTTTCCACTGTAAAGAACATTTTTGACAGATATAAACATTCTATGAATGTAAAAGTTTCTTCATAGAACCATCAATGACAATATCAAACCTTTATTTAATGAAGAGTAAATTGTACATGTTTGAGTAAACTGTTCATTTAATGGATGTATATGAACAGCAACAATAAAATAAAATAAAATAAAATAAAATAAAATAAAATAAAATAAAATAAATTAAAATAAAATAAAATAAAAAATCAGCATTTGCTATTATTTATATATCTTTATTTTAAGCCATTTAGATTTTTTTAAAAAAATCTATTATTTACAAATACATTTATATTCCATTATATAAATATAAAATATTTACTTACAAATAGATTATTATTATTACAAAATGCACATTTAATTAGTCAAAATAACAGTAAAAACAATAGAAATGTCAAATAAACATCTAAAAACAAATAATAAACTGCACCTCTATTTTCACAAATACATGGATGGCAAAAATAAGAAACTTTTTTAACTTGCAGCCAACAATCATTATTAAATAATCATTTAATTATGCTCACCAGCAGTTTTAAAATTATTTCCAGAATAAACATGCCACTAGCTCTCTATTAGCTAATAGCTAATAGAGAAATAGTAGTTGAAAATGGAGATTTTCAGTATTAAATTACATATTATTATATATATTACTTTTTAAACATATTATAATATTAATAAACCCAGCATAAAACACAACCCCAATTTTTGAACAGTTGAAAATTGTACTGTATATAGATGTACACTGTATATTTGTAAATGTATACTGCCATTTAAACAGGTACAGTAACCCATTTTTCAAACAAACACTTTAATTGTAAGTAATATCAAATCACAACTCAAAGCTTATTAGTAACAAAAGGCAACACTATGTGCAGGCACATATTCATCTGTGCACACACACTTGTACACACAGGAGACGAAACAAAACAAAGAGCTAACAATAGCATTCTGCTTCCTTTCTTTTTGGCACCCTGCAGCATGTAGGACTGTTTGAAGATGCTCTGAGACTTACCAGGCCTTTCATTATTACCATACTCTATTACGTCACCCACAGTCCATTAAAATTTTTTACTTAACATTCCAGCTGGCTTACAACCACATCAGGAGAGTTTCAGATATCTGTGAACTCACTCTGCTGCGTCATTTCACAGTTCACACTCTTTGAGATGTTTAATAATCAGTGAATTGACTCAATTAGCAATTCATCGATTTTTGAATCAGTTCAGAATATTTCAATCCAGTTCACGCAATGCGATTTAATTAGATTTGCTTTAATGATCAAGTAAGTTTATCCACTTGTTATTAGGGTATCAAGACTTGTATGGCTTAATATAACATAAATAATGTCTCTTAATGAAATATGAAGAAACCCAATAGAAGATTAACATTGTTTAAAAAAAACACTAGCAACTGGCCTGCAGCAATTTTAACACAACATACAATGCCACATTGTGCCACTTTTGGGTCTAATTTTCAATTAAAGGATCTTGGGCTTTACTATCATTGATTCCTGGATTACTTTCCGGATGAACTGTATGTCTGAAAATCAAGCACTTTCAAGTACTTTTTTAAGAAGTGTGGGAACCCTGGATAACCATTTGGAAAAGTAGGCATTCCGAACAGACATTATCAGTAAGCTAAACACAAACAGTATATTACTCAGAACATAAAATACCACTATTTTAACATATAATACAATTAATAAACATGTACTGTTCTTATAACCACCAATACTATATTTTAATATATTTTTGAGACCTTTAGACAGCCCTACATATGTGACATTGTTTCCTGAAAAAGATCATTTCAAACATCTCAAAAAGAAGGAAATAGTTTGAGTGAGAAAAGTCACACACACACACAAAAGAGTTTGCACATGCCAGAGGGTTATTGGTTTGAAGCGGTAGAGTTAAAAGTGTACCTATTAACAGGTGATGCTGATTGTGTCTCAGAGGCTTTTCTGGACTGTCAGTCACTCATCACAGGCAGGACACCCACCAACGGGAACAGAAGAAGGACACAGTTCAGCAAATACAGGACAATGACCGCTCACCTGAACCAACACCTATTGGCTCTTCCAGGACAAGTGCTGGGGAAACTGTCAGTGTGATTTAAGGCCTGTGAGCACCGTCAAGATAAGAATGTGACTTAAACAAATAGCAGGAGCAGAAGAGCACAAAAAAGAGCACGACAGACTGCAAAACAGCCTTCAACACAAAGCACGAATGCCCCACAGTTAGAAACAGAAATACAAAAGCCGTAGTTTGCTCAGGACAGGCTTTTATACAGATATCTAGAAGACACTCAGCGTTGTCCATCTACCAGAATGTGGGCTGAGTTTGCTGGCTGAGCAGAAATCACTGCGGTAAGCCTTCTTTTTCAGAGGGGATTAGTACAGATTACAGACTACCAGAGTGACTCTGTAACAAAAATCTACATTCAGACTCCAAGGTAAACGCTCTCTCTTGAGAAAAGCTTACCGCAAATGATCCCTAACCCTCTACAGAAAGTGACACAATTATAAAGCAATGCTTATAAAACAGGAAAAATTCTACATTAAAACAAAAAATTTCAGGATGTTCGATAACCATATTGACAGGATGTTTGTTAAGTGTTGTTTCATGAGTCATCTGTACTCGTACAGTTGTTTTTCAATAAGAGTCCCTCGTTTTTAGATTGTCAGCACACTCGAAAAAAGAAGTTTTTTCTGCTTGTACAAATTATTTATATAAAATGAGCTAAAATAACACAATTCTTTAGATTTTTTGGGGACAAGCTAATTGTTTTATGTTCAATCTACTTAATCGGTGAAAGTAAACTTACTCGATTTATGTTAAACATGAAAATTGTGTGGAACCTTGCACTATTTTTTACGATGCAGTTTAGCGATGCACTGGGCGACCATACACGAATCGTTGAGTGCTCAAGATTTTTTAAAGACACAGACAGTTGGGAAAGCGCTCACAGCTAAGTGTTTTTACATAGAGCACTGCTGTTTTTAGCTGCAAAATAAAAGCTTAGATCAGCTCAAAATTACAAGTCTGTTAGTACTTACTGTAGTCACCTTTATTTCGTAACAATCCTCTGAGACCTTCGTTCATCTTTGAAAGACAAATTAAGATATTTAGATGAAATCTGAGAGCTCTATCATCTATCATAGACAGCAACAGCTCCAAGACACTCACAGTCTAAAAAAGAAGCTAAACATTGTCAAAACATTGCATGTGACTTCAGTGGTTTAACTGCAAGCATACAAAGCTCCAAAATCACTGTGTCAAAAAAACTGTAAATACAACAGTACATACTGTAAGTTTGCCTATGTCTTTCTGCATGCGTCAGGTCAGGGTGTGCATTTACTGTGGGCAGTGTGATGTGTTTGCCATTAGATTCAGCAGCGCAACAACACACACGTGTCATATTGTACATTTATTTTGGTACACAAAAGTGTTATTTTGAACAGTTAAAGTGATATGGAATGGATTGACAATATTTTTGGTCCCTTTTCTGAATTTTAAATTGTGAATTTGTCTTTGTCATTGCTGTCTGTGAAGGATCGGAGAGGTCTCAGATTTCACCTAAGTGGGGTTTATTTATAAACTAATTTCGAGAGGATCACATGCTTATGATTGAACACAGCTGGTACCACATCAGCTCCGCATTTTGCACCAATCAGACGAATCTTTACACTCTATAAATTACCAGAGCTTTCTACTCCGGTCATCTTTGTCTTGAAGAATCCCCCCTTCCACCCCAACTCCTCCCCTTCTCCTATAGGGCGGCACGGTGGCCCAGTGGTTAGCACTGTTGCCGCAAAGCAAGACTGCCTCTCCCTGAGCCAGTCGGCGTATCTGTGTGGAGTTTGCATGTTCTCCCAGTGTTCGCGTGGGTTTTCCCCGGGTCCTCCTGTTTCCTCCCACCATCCAAAAACATACTACATAAGTAAATTGATTACTTTTAAATAGCACCTTAAAGCAACTCTAGTTCAGATATATCTCAGCACGTTCACAAGCGGGGGGAGTTCTCGAGACTTACCTGAGCTCAAACTATCCTCTCGCCCTTTAAACGCCCCGGGCTCAAGGATATTCTGAGCTCAGGGCTCTCTCCCGGGACAGCATGCCAAATACTCTTTATAATCAATCAAAGTGTGAACTCTTGAAAGTGTTATTTTGAACAGTTGAACCACTGAAGTGATATGGAATGGTTTTCTGAATTTTAAATTCTGAATTTGTATTGAACCATTGCTGTCTGTGAAGGATTGAAGAGGTCTCGGATTTCACCTAAAATATCTTATTTTGTGTTCTCAAAAGTTTGGAACCACATAAGAGTCGTTGAGTAATAATTACACAATTTTTTAAGATCAGCTCACGCCAAGCATGTTAACTTTAAATTTAAATAAAAATTTCTAAATTAATTTCTAATTTAAAATTGTTTAACATGATCATTTTAAATTTAAGCATTCATTTTTGTAGTCCTTAAATAATAATAATCAATGATTTTATTCATTTTTTAAATCTGGAAGCCCATATTTATCCCATGTATTGTAAAATGATGCACTTAATATTGAAAGTACAGGCACTGAAGACACAATATTTCACCAGGGTCTACTCACTTTTCTGGTCTTGCAACTAGTTAAACATCCAGAGAACATTCATAAATGTTTTCATCCAAAAAGAAAAGCCACATAAGCTTCAAAAGGGACATAATGCTGAAATAGCACGTTAAATACAGTATGTGAAACACAAATTGAAACGCATGGGAACATGTTTTTTTAAATATTTGATGTGAAAGTTATACCACCACCTTTGAACAAATGTGGACATACGAAAACACTTATAATATGGGTTTTAATACCAACAAACAAACAAACAAACAAAAAAAATGTGTTCCAATTGTGTTCCACACGTTTCACACGGGATTTTAATGTCGAGCTCGTCTGTTTTTCATGAAAGTGCAAACACAGGATAAACGCTATTTTACATATTCTTGTTTGCAGATTCCAGTTTAGCAAACAGCACTCTCAGAGAACAACATGACACCAAAGACTGTGAAACTATCCGTTAAAGAAGGAAAGTGAAAGAGGAGTGCTGCTAAGTGCAAACTGAGATCAACTTCAAACTATTAAGCGTTAAGATCGTCTCGAAACCTGTAACATCGTCTCCTGCTCCCACACTGAAAAACACATTTCCATTTTTGAGAACAAGGGCAGGATGGAGATAAGCGGAGAGAGGTAGACATAGTTATGTAACCTTGTTGCCCACAGGAAGAGTACAGACCCATGCATTCACTCTGTGTCATGAACCCCATGAGGACAACAGTGAAGCGCACAAGCTGCAGGGGATGAAACCGCATAAAACATACCTACAACAAACCTCGCTCGTAGATAAGCTCTGAATAAGAAGAGCTGTGTATGTGTATAAACTTTCTTGATTTTCATGGAGAAAATCTAGTTTAAGTAGAATAAAACACCCATGTTTGAGCATGTTAAACAGCTGATTTCTGT
Source organism: Danio albolineatus (assembly GCA_903798035.1). Lineage (NCBI taxonomy): Eukaryota > Metazoa > Chordata > Actinopteri > Cypriniformes > Danionidae > Danio > Danio albolineatus. The sequence goes on along the minus strand of CAIGQQ010030147.1, from coordinate 2,585 downwards.
CTTTGGCAAATGGCTATGTTCACCAAACTAAGCTGAAGCCATGCTAGACAATGAAGCAAGCATATTCAGCCAATTGCACACTGACTCAAAGTATTCAGCCAATTGCACATGACAAAGCAGAAAGACGATTGACAGGGAGACATGAAGCTAAATGAGATGAACAAGCAAGGAGGATTTACACTCACCATCAGTCAGATATAAATTGTGATGTGTTTTAGGACTGAAGGAGTTTATTTTGTCACAGTTGTCAATTATGGAGTTGCCCATGAAAATGAAACTTGTGTCATCATTTACTCACCCTAATGTTCTCAAATTGCACAGCTGAACTACACCTTCACTAAAAAAATGCATATACTAAAATAAATATATGCATACATGTTCAGTTGAAGCTATAAATTCCTTTTCAAATATTTCCAACGTGCTGTTAAGCAGAGACCCCTTTCCAATTTTTTTTGTCTTTTCCATGATGACATAATATATAATTTTGAAAAATACTAATTATTCAGCTTAAAGTGCAGTTTAAAGGTTTAACTGTGTTAATTAGGTCAAGTTAGAATAATTAAAGATGTTGGACAACAGTGATCTGTTTTGTAGCTAATCAGGAATAATAATAATAATCAGTTTATCAATTATTCCAACCAAACTGAAAGAAATAATACTTTCTCCAGAAGAAACATATAACAGGAAATACTTTGAAAAAAATTTCCCTTTAGGATAAGTTGCTTTAGTATATTATATACATTTTTAATTGGCATATAATGACAATTTTATCATGATTACAGAAAACATTATATACAAAAACATTTGTGTCAGGCATATTTAGAATGGCAATCATTTGGTGACACATTAAAAGACCTTTTATGGATTACAGTGAAGCGCCAAAATTAATATTTTAATGAATTAATAAAAACTCTCCGTCAAACTACAAGATTTTACCCATTTAATAAACAACTTTACCCAGTTAAAATAGAATAAAACACAATATTGACTAGTTATTTTATTTATTTCAGGTGCAGGTCAGAATAATTATTTTCAACAAAAAAGAAAAGAAAAAAAATCATATATTATATAATTTTATGATCCTTTCATGATGCTAAAATATAATTTTATAAACTCTAGTCCTTATTCACCATAACAGCAGTGAAAATAATACCCTGAAAGTTTTGGTGAACAGCTTTAGTATGCTGATCCTTGTTAAACCTGGGAGTAAATACACTGTAGACAATGCATTGACAAAAACTTTTTAAGTTACCTAAACTTAATTTATTTAGTTAATCAGGTTTCAAATAAATTTTTATAGCTATCAGGGGCGTTGCTAAGTAAATTAGCCCCAGTAAATGCTTTGAGATACGATTTACTTTATGTGCAATTAAGAGAGGTAATCATTCATTCATTCATTTTCTTTTCGTCTTAGTCCCTTTAATAATCTGGGATCGCCACAGCGGACACCCTTCCAGCTCTGGGAAACATCCACACACACTTATACACTACGGACAATTTAGTCTACCCAGTTCACCTATACCACATGTCTTTGGACTTGTGGGGGAAACCGGAGCACCCGGAGGAAACCCACGTGACCACGGGGAGAACGTGCAAACTCCACACAGAAATGCCAACTGACCCAGCCGAGGCTCGAACCAGCGACCTTCTTTCTGTGAGGCGAACGTGCTACCCACTACGCAACCGTGGCGCCCTAATAGAGGTAATCGCAGAAAAAAAACGTTATCTTCTATGTGCAACCGAACCAACGCTGGTGAAAGCAATGTAGTTTAATCAAAAAGTGAACTGATGCATGCGTGCTAAAAACCATTCTCGCGCACCTCAAGCACTGTTCCTGCTTGAAGCTGACTCGCTGCTCCCAGTTTGTATCCCGGTACATACACGCCCAAAAAGTATGCGCTGCTCATGCTTAGTGTAACTGGCGTAACAGGTGTCGTCAGGTAGTGAGTTTTGCAAGACAAAACCAAAGTTTAAATAATAGGATGGTGATCTTATTTAGACTAAACATGCATGGCTCCTGATGCAAAAAGGAGGGATGATGATAAAACTCGGCCATGTGTCAAGCCTAAGACAACAGATAATTCTATAAAACATCTTTTTTCTGTAGACTTTCTATAGAATTTTATTCTACGGAAATTAATATTCATGCAAAAGTGTTTACATTGTTTCATTTACAGTTACATTTAGGATTCATTTCTGTTATTTATTTAGAATAATAATTTTATTTATAATAATATTTTTTATATTAAAAATTAATTATTTTAAAAAATACATATAAATATATATATATATATATATATATATATATATATATATATATATATATATATATATATATATATAGCCCCCTATATATATTCAGCCCCCTGTTTATTTTTTTCTTTAATTTCCGTTTAACGGAGAGAAGATTTTTTTCAACACATTTCTAAACATAATAATTTTAATAACTCATTTCTAATCACTGATTCATTTTATCTGTGCCATGATGACAGTAAATAATATTTTACTAGATATTTTTCTAGACCCTTCTATACAGCTTAAAGTGCTATTTAAAGGCTTAACTAGGTTAATTAGGTTAAGTAGGC
>CAIGQQ010030146.1:520-13024 GCA_903798035.1 Danio albolineatus | reverse complement strand
GATGTCTTGATTTTCTTTTCCTTCAGCCCAATCCAGAACAAACTTTTGCACAGAGACTGATTTCCCGATGCCAGCAACTCCTGTTGTCAAGACAGATCTGATCTGCTGGTCTTGTTCAGGTGCTTCAAACAAATGTTTGCATTCAACCTGTATCTCTAGTGACTGATGACGTCTGGAAGCAGCTTCAATCTGTCTTATCTCATGTTCAGTGTTGACCTGTTCACTCGCACCCTGAGTGATATAGAGATCTGTGTAGATGTTATTCAGAAGTGTGGAGTCTCCTTGCTGAGCAACTCCTTCAAACACACTTTGATATTTCTTCTTCAGGCTAAATTTAAGCTGATTAATGAACAACAGCTCACCTGAACACAGGAGCAGAGAGTTTTAGTCTTGACTTTTCCAGCTATATTTGTAAGTGTCAGTCTGACTGATGGCCATGAGTCTCTTACCCTCAAGAGTATCCGCAGCTTGATCTTGCTTCATCTCTCTCAGGAAGAAGAGTGTGAGGTCAAGAGCTGCTTCTGTGATTCTGCATCTGTTCTCATTAAACTCCTTTACAAACTCTTGTCTGTTTTCTTCTTGCAAGATTTTCTTAAACTTTTCCAGTTCACTCTTCAGAAATTTGATCATATTGCTTTCAAGATTCTATGATTGAAGAAAAGAGAAAATCTTTTTACCAAAACATCCATTTGCATACCGTTGTTCATCCATAAACCAATGAACTGAGATGTAATAAACTGAGATGCCTGATAACAGGCAGATTGAGCACATTACACTTTCATATCACTGTGTTGAATGATTTCTGATAGTTCAGAGCTACAACAGTCAAAACTCACATCAAAACTCAAGTGAAGAAGGCTTTTGATAAAATGCTGAAGAAAATAAAAAGCAGTTTCATGGTGTTTCATGAAATGTTCCTCTCCACTGACATAAGATATGAGGGAATGTCTCTAATTCAAGGTCTTGTGGCATGATGCATAATAACATTTGTTATATTTGTGCTTTTCAGACAAAGTATGAAAGTATACTGGTTATTGACAGACCGTGAAGGAAGCGAATACTTTCTTCAGAGTACTTCCTACAGAAACATGAGGATTCAATGATGCCCAAAAGGAGGAGTACTTCAGAAAGAAACTCACAGATCAGAATCAGGCCAGATAAATCATTGATCACATTAAACAGTCAAAGAGTCTCTTTATTATGTGCCACATCCCAGTCTTCTGCTGGATTTCAGCCACTGTTCTCCACAACATTTTAAAGGAGAACAGAAATATTGTAATGAAACACAGGGCTAATGCTGAAACACTGCAGGATTCACCCCAGACTCTGACACAGATGTACACACAGTTTCTCTGCTTTCAGATCCAGCAGAGCAGAAGAAAGTATGATGGAGAAAACACAGCAGATGTGTCCTGGGATCCAAACCTCATCCTTTCACTGGGGAAACTGGCCTTCCAGCAGCTGGAAAGAAACAATGTGATCTCTGGTCTCTTGAATACTGGTTAACAGGTCTGGGTATTGGAAACTCTGCTGACTTGTTGTCCAGATACCTGGAGAAAGGGACATTTCCTGACAAGATCTGGCATCCAGGGCTGGATCTTATTTTTCTGGTATGGAGAGTGTGATCTATTACTGCGTTGAGCCTAAAATTTCCATTTTAAATGAGCCAACTTTTTTTGACAATTGTTCTGTGCTGTAGTAATCCGTATGGAGAGAACACAATGCAGAACTCTCAGTTTGAGCTCATTAGCCCGCTAATTAGTTAATTTCACAAAAAAATCACCCCAAATGGTCTCGTTTGTTTGGACCCCATTTGTGCTGGCTTGAGGTTTAAGTTTTTTCAATATTACACACTGAATTTTGAGCGATCAGTGATGGCGTTGTTCATGGCAGAGCTATTTAGCATCTGTCTGCCGCAGCAACCAGCTTGATACCTTGAGTTTCATTCAATAATCGTGGTGCTGTGCTTGTCTTTTAAGTTTGACAAGGCATTACTAATGAGTCTGATTGAGCACAAATTAAACTTTTACTTGCACAAACCAAATATGAAGCATTAATTTAAATATCATTTTATTAACAAAACATCATTTTGTTGGTGACGTCACTTTCTTTAATTAAAGGTCCATTATTTTAATATCAGATGCAGCACAAATGAGTCCATCACTGGCACAAAATAAATCACATGTAGCAAATACACGAAGCACTATAGAGTGGAGGAACTATGATGTCAATTTGTATTCAAAAACCCGGAAGCGAGTTAGCATTTTAGCAATTCCAGTTCCCTTGTCCCAAAGTCAATGGTTTTTTTCAATGGGATTTCAGTTAAATCACTTAAATAAGGTTCGTGGCAAACATAAACTCAAGATACGTTCTCGTTTTACTCTACGACATAAAACACATCAGTTACATCACACTCTTGAATTTTTTAATCAGTTATGCTTCTTCGAAAAGACAGTTGCTATCAAGTTGCTAAACGGGACTACAGGCGGTGTCGGAGACATTATACATCATCGAGCTGAACTGGTCTGCAACGCAGCTTGCTTGCATTATTAAGGTATTTTCATGAATAGTATTTTATTGTTTGTAGTATTTTTCTAATTGTGAATTCATGTTTTGTGTAGATAATGTCTTCACTTGTAAAGACCGTAATGGCATATTTAAATTTATTTTAATTAAGCAATATCATGGGGATACTTCTACCAGTGCAGTCTGTCTCTTTCCTGCTCTCATTAATACAATGTGTGAATAAATGTGTAAAAAATACATACATGTTAACTGTCATCTTAACGTGATCAAAGGATTTTTCATTGTTTTTTTTTTTCTTCATCTGAACACATTTAACTCTGTCATAATACACTCCTCCTTAAAATTAATAGCACATGTGACTTTATGGGCTGCTTTTCGCTGTACTTCATGACAAAAAAAGCATATTGAATTTTGTTCTCTATCCATGATGGAACTTGCAGGTATTTGATAGACTTGTTCCTCACGCCTCACTTCTGTCGTCTAATACTAAGGTAAGCGGGCTGTATACACACGAGTGATACACTTAATAAAATATGTCTTATAATGATACTATGTAGGCACATTTATACATACAGTTTTAAATATTTTACAACAACCGTAAAGCAAAATAAAATGTATTTCCCATAAAAAACTATCCAAAAGGCACGTATGTCTATGTGTTTTTGCGTATTTATTTGTTTATAATATGTAGCGTGAATTAAAATATAATAAACCGAGAGATTAAACCTTTGTCATGGACCATGTTTCTAAAAAATAAAGAGTTGTCCATAGCAGGGTGGTCCTGATGTCACATGCGAGAGCTCTGAAGGCACTGTAGTCCGTTTATAGCCTAATGTTAGCTTTTTAAATCTTGTGTTTACATTTAAGATCCGAAAATGCTAAAAGTTGTATTTTCGTGTGAGGATTATCCGACTAGACAAAACGTGTAAGTGTAATGAACAGTGCTTGAAAGGGCCTTTTATTTGCAATCTTTGAAAAGCCTATGGGAAAATCCTATGGGGATTTTATCGAGGGAATTAGTTTTATGCTAGCAGCCAATCGGCCAACAAGGTGGCGTCATAGTTCCTCAACTCTATTTGGGCTGAATCTGGAGCACTTGTGGAGGCTGAGAGACCTCAAACTGAGAGAACCACAACTAATTGTCTTTTATTTTTGCAGCACAAACAATTAAGACGATTCATTTTGTAGTGGTTTTTAGTTGGGTGGGTGGGAGGTCAAATTCAACTTCACACAGGTGACAAGATCCAGTTCTCAAGTCTTGTGAACATATTCTGTGTGTGTTATTATGCGAGTTATTCTGATGATAGATACGTTTTTCTCACCTGGAAGATCCACAGGAGATTGTCTGTGAAACTCTTGTGTCTCCTGTGAGTCTCATCTGCTGAATCTGCTATTTCATATTCAACACTGTTAACAGATAAAACTACTGTAATAATACATTTAGAGGCAAACAGATACAGATATATCTTACAAACACTGAAAATAAAAAAATGTTCTGTAGTGCCTCTGCTAAATTTAGCTAAGAAATCACACACTAATGTCATTATTGTGTTTATAATCTGAAAGACTTCAAAAAGCAGCTGTAGAAAAAAGTATTTGATTTACAGAATTTAAATTTTGAGGTGAACAATCTATTTTTAAACTGACACAGCAATATGACATTATTACAGATTAACACAGCGGATTCATTTAGGAATGAATCTTTACTGAACTGTTCACAATAATATGTTCAATCCAGTCCATGTGTGAGCAATAATCTAAAACACAAAATACCTTTTGGCAGATGATAGTGTTTCCTCTCTGAACAATGGTGGATTAGGCATTGACCAGTCACTCTTCAGAGACACAGAGCTGGACACACGTGATCCTGATCTCACACTGTAGACGCAAACACACCAGAGGAAAAGGAGCGTCACAACCTGCTGCAGTCTCTCTTATGAACACTAGAGGGCACAGAGTTTCTGCTGTTTTATGTTACTGGACTTCACTTCCCATCAGCCCCTGTGCTCCTGGTTGCCTTTGTAGCAAAATGAGCTCATATGGAATTATGAATGAGTCATCAAAATTCTGATTAATTATGCATAATTCCTTATGAGCTAATGTTACAGCTATAACTTTGTTCTACATGTTTACTGCCTCTTCCTATACTAATGAAGTGTAGGTGTTAGGTTTTAAATTAGTTTATGTTAATATAGTTAATAAAGCATTACTTGTATCATTCTTTAAATTATTCATTATTTGATCATAACTGGAGTCTCTAATCTTGCAGATTTTTGCTATATTTTCTACACAGTATTGTTCTGTAAGAAGGTTATCTCTTATGACATGGAAATTGAAGTTGTATTTTGGAAACAATAACTAAGATAGTTTGTGTTTTATTTATTTTTTTGTCTATAATTTAAGAAGCCAAAACTGAGGTTTTGGCGTGATTTGCCATTTTTTATAACATTCATATCAGGCTATATTAAATAGGTCTGAAATAGGTCTAATAATAGTTGGAACCGTGGCTAATAGGGGTTTTGTTCATTAGGTTAACACACTTTTATTAACACTGAACATTAAACATTAAAAACCTTAAAATGTGTCTAAGAGGTAATAATAATAATATTTGAATGAGTTTGTGGCACTTTATTTGCTTGTTTTTTATAAACAAATGTGTTTTTGAAGATTGATTGACACTTTATGGTAAAAGAAAAGTAAATAAATGTGTCAAAAATAAAATGAAAATGATAAAGTAAAAATGCCTTTTTTCCTTTTAACTATTTATGTGCTAATAAACTGCATTAATTTGTGTCTTGCACATTTACTAATGACTAGCATTTGGAAAAAAACTGATGTTGCCATATTTTAGTTTTCTGCTATATACAGTGCAAACGTCTACACACGATAACCTATAATTTTTTTGAAATTGTTGCAATTATTTTGCATTAAGACAAAATGTAGAAAAAGAGATTGGAGAGTGATATAAGAAAAAAACAACCCTGCTGTAACCTAAAATGATCAAAACACATTTCCTGAAGCTCTGTCCATCATTTGATCAGGTAATAGCAACACAAATAAAGTCATTGTTGTTGGTCTTTGTTCTTCAGAGAAAGTGTTGAAATATTGGTGTAAAAACAGAGTCAGTACCTGTGTTTCTCTGAGAGAGAGTCCTTTACTCGCTCCTCTGCCATACTGCAGCTAAAACACCAATGCAGACATTAGCAGAGCTTTGAGGAAACAATCAGCCGCAACAAACTGAGTTTCAGTCATCTCACAGCAGATAAATATATAATATATATATAAAATTCTTAACATTAATAGACATAGTAAAATATTACTACAGTACTATAACATTATTATGTGCTTAATATATCAGCAGCTGCGATACTCAAATCCTTCAGTTCATCACGAGTAAACAAATGAAGAATCACAGCATCATCCGTTTATGATAAATTATACCATACATAGCTACATATTAACATACAAATTACATATTTTGACAAGCCCTGGCTAAGCGTTTTGAATCTACGCTGATACAGATTTAAAGCTATTCTGTGTTTTATATCTTGCATTCTGTCTGTTTAAACTGGCGACACAAAAACTAAACATTTTCACTTTCGTTTCTGAAGGGAGCGGCTCATCATGAGTTCAGTGAAAACCATCCGTCACAAACACTCTAAACAGACCAGATAAGAGTCAGAACAGCTGCAGGGTTATCAAAGCACATGCGAAGTTGATATTTAATAGGCTGATTTTACCTAAAGCAGCATAAACACACAGAGAACACTGTACAAGATACATACCTGGATGACCTCTTTTTCTTCTTGTGGTTGTGTAGCGAGTTACAGAGAGCAGCGTCAAGCTGAATACCGCCACCTGCTGTACCGGAGTGAGTAAAATACTAACATTTTTCAGTGGGTAAAATCAGTTTCATTGACCTCAATTTAGGTTTTAAGAAAATAAAATGACTGTTTATACACATATGCTCTAATCTTTCTTTATGAAGTCTAGCACAGCTTGTGTTATATTCACTGTCTTCTAAAACGGGAGAGATTCCATCATGGATATTTCCTGAGGTTAATGTTGATCTAGAATTAATAGAAAAGTTAAGGGACTGGGAAGAGATGGGTGGGACGATTCCAAAAACAAAAAAAATATTATATACATACAAGGTTTCATGAAAGCTTACAGATCTTTACTGATGGAACAAAAGACCCGTCTCAGGAGTTTCAGGCATTGGTGTTTACATCCCAAAATTAAAGATAAGAATTTCAAAAAGATTATCAGATAAGTTATCAATTTATTCCATAGAAACAACTGCATTAATAATAGGACTAACATGGGTAGAAGAAATATGCCCTGAGAGAGTAGTTATGTGTTCAGCATCAGCATCAGCATTAGCATCTTACTCAAAGATCGTCCAGAGAAGATTTCATTTATGAGGTATACACATTATTATATCGTATATATAGGAAAGGAGGGACAGTAGAGTTTTGCTGGATACCTGCGCATAAAGGAATATATGGAAATGAAATGGCTCATAAATTGGCAAAGGAAGCATTGTAAAGTAATAAGTTAGATATCGGGGTTCTCTTAGGAAAATGTGAAATAAAATGTATTATTAAAGAAAATATTAAGAAGGAATGGCAAGGAATTTGGGATAGAGATAAGAAGGGACGGCATCTATATAAAATAAAAAAAAATAGTAAAGACAAAAATAAATGTATTTGGTAGGAACAGAAAGAAAGAAGTTATATTAACTACACTGAGGCTTGGACACACTAGATTAAGTTCAACTATGTCAATAATGGGAGTTAAAGAAAACAATTTGTGTGAACATTGTGGAGTCAGAGAAACCATAGAACATGTTATGTTTGATTGCAGGAAATATATACAAGAGAGGAGGGAATGAGTAGAATATTTAAATAATAATGGACATAAAGATAGAGACTTAGAATATATATTAGGGATACATGTTAATAGGTTTGATTTCTAGGAGCAACAAGAACTACTCCAGTACGACACTATCTCTGCTACTTTATACTTCTCTGCCAATTGACTTGCATTCCATCCAAATCCTCGTCCTTTTTTATTTACATACTCCCAGCAATTTTCTGTTTCCTTAGCAATATGAGCGCCCTCATAACTTTTAATATACTTCCAACATACCATGGACAACTTTATTCTACGTAAATGTAATGGCATTTCATTTGCTTCCACCAATAATGCATTAATTTAAGTTGTTTTTATTGCACCTAAATAAATCCTAAGAGCTCTATACTGTAATTTATCTAGTTTACTTAATAAAGTTGTGGACGCTGCTGAATAAATCATACATCCATTATCCCATACAAATCTAATTATGTGTAGTGAATGAGCCACGTTTTACGCTGAATCAATAATCGGCATAAACAAGCCTCGTGGAGCCCACTCTGTCTCCTTCGTGATTAGAAAATGCCCAAAGCTAATTCCAATACACATGCGTCTTTTCCCTTTATAAAACAAAGGACGTGTTCTTACCCTAGTTACTAATTGATGGCCCATCTGTGCTTTTTTGGCCATCTGCTTTTCATATGACTATGATAATTGAGTTCTGCACCCAACGTAAGAAGGAAGCGTTTGTGCCGCTCCAGGTAAACGGCTCCCCCGCCTCTTTTCCTGTCCGGATAAGAGAACCCTATGATTGTCTTTAGACAAAAGGCCCGCACAATTTTTCGGACATTTCGCGTTTAAAAAAGTGTTTTGCTTTGATGTTTTATTGCTATTAGTTGTGTATGTTTGCTATGCATGTAAGCATGTGTATTCACTATAATTGTGTCTAGAAATGAAATGTTGTAGCGTGTGTAACGCACGTAATGAACTGTATTTGATAAGGGCTATAATGTTTGGTCTCAAACTGAAGCTATAAGGCTTCAGAGAACATTGGTTCGAATGATGAAACTGTATCTGCAAATAATACTTAGTTATGAAGCTTTATTGAAGTTTGATAACATGAATAAGATATTAGCCCCCAGCCATGACGCCTCCCTGGGCGTGGACATACATGGAGAAGATGGGCGTGGATATAGTTCAATAGCCACGGCCATTGGACACTCGCCAATTGGGTTTGTCTAAAATCCACTCACTATAAAACCCTGAAACTGTAAGATTTCATGGGCTTTCGCATTGGCTTTTACTTGGGTTTCCGTAGTAGCTTTCGCTGTGCTTCACAAGGGGGTCTACGCACAAACTTGCGTTGCACGCTCCCCGTCTTTACAACACGCCGGCAGGACATCGCTCTCGGAAGGCTCACCCAGCTCAGCCCGCGTCTGTCGCTGTAACATCCACGGCCACGCGACCCCGTTCACAGGAGCTCACACTGCTTCTGTATACATCTCGGCTCACCTGAACAGTCTGACCTTACTGCTCGTATAGACGTTTCCTACAACCATCAGAAGCCACGTCATCCAGCAGTAGGATCAGTCATTCAATGTTGCCGAACTCTGTCTCATAACCCTGCCAAAGAGCCATTCTCAAGAGGAATTCCCTTTCGACGAACTTCCCGCGCGCTGACGTCAGCCTCTCCGTCACCGGGACAACGTTCCATGAGAAGAAGGAAACCCCTCTCCAAAGGACATTTCCAACCACGTCAACGCGCTGCAACCAATCGGCTTCGCCGGAGGTTCCCTCAACCAGCGAACGAGAGAGCAGGTCATCAAACCGCAAGTAAACACAGACCAATTTTTCATTACATACTGAAGCTGGTAATTAAGTTGAAGTGCCTGACGGTAGTCAGTTTCTCTGCTTGGTGGTTTTCTCAGGTTGCAATACTAAACTTAAGCAAGTGCTAGACGTTTGGGACTCTTTGTCGCTCATCCTCAGTCATTCTCATCCCAGAACTGTGTGTGTGTATCTGTATGTTTGTCTGTTTTACGTAGAGTAGTTCACTGTGTGTAGCTTAATAAACTTGCGTTTCATTTTAAGATCCTTGTCAGAGTTTTATGTGTTTCTAAGTTACTGCCTCAGCTATATGGTCTTGCTACCTGGCTTGTGTAAATAGTGAAATCCTACTTGTATTATTATCGTTGGCCACGTAATAATATAACATAGATTTACTGAAGATAAAGTTACGCTGCTTACTTCTATTAGGGTGGACCTGGTGGAAGTGGAAGTGTTAACCTATTTATGACTGTGAGTCAGTCGTCCGAATCTTTTGATTCGAATCCCCGAAAATTAATGTGAATTAATTTGAACTTATGAGCTAATTCTTAAAGTACCGGACACCATAGATGGTCCAGGCACTACATATCTATGTAAAATTTATTTAGATAATGTTCACACAGCACTAATAATCAGATAGCATGTGTTTGACCATGGACTGAAAAGTAGTAAAGAGAAGTAACTCATATTTAAGTATAGAGATATTTGTTAAACTAACTTGTTACAGATATTTGTTTAAGTAATTTCCATGACTTTTCCAAAACTTTGTGGGTTTTTCAGTTTTTCCAAAACTTTTCCAGGCCTCGAAAATGTCATGTCGAAATTATATGACTTTTCCAGGTTTTTCATGACCATATGAACCCTGTTTGAGTACATCTACCCATATGAGAGCTGTGCATATCGGACAGTTCATCAAGGATCTACCGCTGGATCTAATCTCACTATATATGTTAAGCGTGATATTTAATTCATCTTGTTGTCTATATCTAACAACATATTCCCTGACTTTGGTCTTTTGAATCTGTTACTTGTTTTCAGGTAAGGTGTTTTGGCTAAACGCAGAGATAAATTAATATGATATATAATGTAACCGCGTACACTGATTCTGCACATTTGACTGCTTGCCTTTATTTCCAACAATGTATAAACTTATTGTACGTTATACTTTTAGAATGGCCATTATTGATTATTAAAACTGACATTCAGCAAAAGAGAGGGTATGTTTCGTATTTTCAATGAAAAAAAAGTTTTCGGTGCTCAAAAACTCTGGGGTAGTGTGGACGGATGGTGTAGCCGTAGCAAAATGTATGCGTTTTAAAACTTAAACGAGTTAGTGTAAACAAAGACTAAATCTAAGTAAAGCAACTGTGTCAGTTTTAAGTTCCGTTAGTTTTGGGCACGCCCGATGTGGATTCAACATTACTCTGATGTTGGAAATCAACATCGATTCTACCCTGGAAAATAGCACACAATCCATAACTTTACTATTAGTTTCCCTTTTGTTTTTTTGAGAACCAAATAAGAACTTTCAGGGTATCTTTTGGGACCTATATTTGTTTACTGGGATGTTGAAGAGTCAGCAGTGCGTGACCGCAACACTCATTTCATTGCACAAGAAATATCTAAGACATTAATAGATAAAGATAAAAATAGCCTACCCACAAACAAAAAGCAATACGCATGTCTTGTAGCAAATAATTATATGAAAATGTTATGTAATGTGTTGTTATGTAATACCTGCTTCCAGAAGTGATTTTGCTCTCCATGGGATCTGAATGATTTCCAGCAGAAACTCTAAAAGACACTGAGAAACAATCACAAATCTACAGTCATTCACTACAGACTTCATAATTAAGCATAACTAAGCGACACTAAAATCACAAGGTTCAAAAACAATTGAAGAACAGCCATCATCCATTTGCTTTTAGATGAAAACAAATACATACCGGTTCAAATGAACCCTACACGCAAGTCCTTCCAAGGCGTCCTACTCTATAGGAATTAAAAACTTTCTGCTGGATTCTGTGTGTCTAAAATGGTGACAGTAGTGTAGTTTCACTTCCCTTTATGAAGAGTGCGGAACATGAGTTGCCACTTCCCAGAAACACACTCCAAACACAGTGACGCTTCTACGGAGGAGGGGGAGACTGCAGACTTGGATCCAGGCAGTTTTACACCCCTATTCAATGCTGGTCAGTCCAACAGGTAACGTAGGCAGTCGCCTCGGGCACCGCATTTCTTGGAGGACCCAACGAGCGCTATCCAGGGTCTCAAATATGTCATATGTACATGCAGCATATATTTCAAAATGGATAAAAAATTGTTTATATTTGATTTGAATATGATGACTTATGAATTTGTGAGGTCCAATCTACATTTCCAGGTTTAGATGAATATAGGCTACTATATGCTGATTGTCACGTCCCCAGTCCGTCACACCTCCTCAGAGCCATCCCAATTACCTAGACCTTCATCCAGCCGTGCACCTTCATCCTGTTATTAGTTCACCACCTGATCTCACTCTGCCCCGTCTATTTAAGCTCCCTTCCTTCACTCTGTCTCCGTCGAGTATCACATATGGACACGATCACCCGTACCTTCCAGAGAACCCTCCTAGATACCCTCCTGTGCTCTGCATCTGCTTCGCATCTGCTCTGCCACTCGTCTTGCTCATCGTCAGCCATTCAGGGAAGTGACTAACCTTACATGCCTCTGTTTGGATTCCCCCTTTCTAAAGACTGCCTTTACTTGAACCTGAGTTTACCCTGAGATGTTACAGTGATAAATATATACTGTGTTCCACATCTGTCTCCCTCTCCTTCCTCTGATCGTGACACTGATACAGCTTTCAGTACAGCATTTTATTTATTGTTTTTACTTTTATACGAACAGTATCGATTTTAATTATCTTTTTAAACTCATTTTTATTTCAACATATGCACAGTACAGTGTTAATGTTCAAACTATTTATAATGTTTAAAGTGGCTGACATTATTTTTATGAATAAATCTGCCTTGTTTTTGAACTGTGCAGAGCTGTAGCTGATTAATTAGGTCTACTACGCTACTGTATATCGATGCTGGTCATTAGGTGGTACTTGGAGAGACAAATTCTTTCTGAGGTGAAAAAGTTTGAGAACCACTGATCTGTACCAAACACCAACCTCTTCATCTTGGAAAGACGTCCATCAATGCACCCGTCCATCTGGTTTAAAAAAATAATAAATTCCTGACTATCAATTTCCAGTCTTTTGCTTTTTCTCCATGTGGTCCATTCCAATCTGTAAAATGCAAAGAT
>CAIGQQ010030145.1:703-13549 GCA_903798035.1 Danio albolineatus | reverse complement strand
AGACCTTTTTTATTGAACACGCATGGAATAGGTTAAATATTCCAACAGCACTTAGTGCAAATAGCCGCTGCCAAACATTAAACATATTGGTTGTGGTTAGAATATTCTAGGCTACTTTTTAATCATTTTTGCCTCCAATACAAAACCTTTCTCATCATTAAAAAACAAAACTTTCAACGAAAAAAGGTTAGCCTAATGCCTTTTTTTCAGCGCGGTTCAGGGGCGTGTACTGCTTGATTTCTGAATGAGTTTAACAGCAGAGCGCAGGCTGTGTTTAATGGATTAACACATCAAATACATTCAACTAGGTTAATATAGTGCGCAATTTCATTAATATAGGTCGCAATTTCGAGCCCTGAATTGTTACGAAGAACCAAAATACTCGACAAACGGGCCATGTACTCTGTAAAAGCAGGCGTGGATGAAAAAGGGCAGTCTGGCACTTGGCATTCCTTGTGCTAGGCTGTGTTCGGCCGTTCCTCTGATTGGTGTCAATGTGTATCGTCGATAGGGGACCCTCATGTCCATGAGGATCACTTTCGACGCCATATGAACAAAGCAAACACATAGCAAACAAATCAAAGCAAACACAAAGCAAACAAATCACACCTCTATGGATGCGCCGGCCCTGAACACACGTCGACCACAACAGGAAATAAAAAAAACTGCCGCTGCGTTAAATGCGTTAATTTTTTTAACGGTTTAAATATTTCAAATTAATCAGCGTGCGGTAGACTGTTAGGTTGGGGTTAGGGGTAGGGTTAGTGTAAGTTGACATGTACTTGCAAAGTTTCTTATAGTCAGTTAAATGTCTGTTGAATGTCAGTATCAACAGATATTAAGTAGACAGTCTAATAATACTCAAATTGACCATTGAAATAGTGTACCTTTAATTAATTTATTTGTTTGAATATTTTCAGATTTCACATTCATATTTAATTATATTATTTTAAAATAAAACTGAAGAATTTTGAAGCTGAACGCCATTTTTTTTTAACCTGAATACAGTTTAACAGGGCATTAATATATGCAGCCTATGGGCTATGCCCATTGTAGACTTTTTTTTAAACATACAGTAAAGTGTAAAAGCATGTTTATGACAGAGGAAACCAAAACGACCAAACAAAATTATATTTTAATTGAACACAACACATCACATACAGGTACAATCACAGTGGTGCAGTGGGTAACATGATCACCTTACAGCAAGAAGGTCACTGGTTCGAGCCCCGGCTGGGTCAGTTGGCATTTCTGTGTGGGGTTTGCATGTTCTCCCTGTGTTCGCATGGGTTTCATCGAGGTGCTCTGGTTTCCATCACAAGTCCTACGTGTAGGCGTGCTAGGTAAATTGGGTAAGCTAAATTGGCTGTACTGTATGTGTGTGAATGAGAGGGTAGGGGGGTTTCCCAGTGATAGGAGTGCAGCTGGAAGGGCATCTGCGTCAGCGTCAACACTTCCCATTCACTTTGAATGTTGCTCGCTGCAAGAGTTGGGACTTTCTTAACTTTTCAAGCACCAATGGAAGCGTCAGCCAATCAGATCACTGTACAGATATGGCTTTTGAGAATGCGTGTTTTTTCAGCCGGAGTACTGCAATTCGTCATTCGCATTCACGCAGTTTACTGCGGTTTGAAAAGCCAGCTTTTCAAAAAAAAAAAAAAAACATTTCTGTGCTTTACGCAATAGCCACCAGGTGGCGCAAGGAACAACCGCTTTTCCATTGTCTCAGTTATCATGCTGCGGCAAAAACATTGAAAACATTGAAAATGTTTTTTTAGATATTTTATAATTGTATTGTTTTAAAATGTTATTTATAAAGTATTTGGATATGAGGATATTAATCAAGTCGTGCAAACAGAGCTTTTTTTTTACAAACAGATTGGGAAAACTGCAGGTAAAAATGTGTTCTGTGACATTAAACAAGTGTTAATGTTTTTATATAACATGGTAAAATAAAAAATGTTAATTAATCATCACGAGAAAATAAACAAATCGTTTGTTACAACATCAAAACCCATTCCTCCAGAGGTGAAATATGACGAAGTCAAAAAGAGAGTCAAATCTCGTTGAGTTGGAATAATTCGTTCCTGAAATAGAAACACAGGCCCTGTATGTGCCGTTCACATATATTCAGTTAATATAGAATAAGAATAATTATATTAATAATAACAATAATAAGTAGGATGTCGTTTATTTATTTATTGTTTTTCTTAATAAATAACCTACTATAAAATAAAAACATTAACGTATGCTATGGATAAGGATTTAATGAATGCTCCATAAATGTGGCATAACAAACTTCAGTCATATATTTGCTAATTATATATATATATATATATATATATGCACGTTATGCGCATAGGCTATGTGGGTCTGACCGCTTACACATTGCTTATACGCACAGGATGTACAGCGATAATATCTTTACAGATGAAAATAATAATAATAAAGGATTAAAATGTAAATTTTTTGTTTATTTACTACATAAATAAAAAAAAAAAGACGGCCTCCATGCCTTCTTCATGTCGAGGGGCTTTTTCAGCTTATTTATGACAATTGGCATTTTATATTATTATTACTAGCAGTATTGTTTATTATTTATTACATGCATATTTCTATTAGTTTTAATAAACAAGTGTAGATTTGTCCACCTGTGGGGTTTCGGAGATGTCTGCATCACCATATGGGGCATAAGAACAGGACGTGTGTTTGGATATAACTCAGTAGTTTGACCACATTTCGTTATTATTGTTCATTTATTCGTTTGCTGGAGATTAGAGCTGAATTTAGAAATTGTTTTGAAACAAATCTTTGCACTTAACTAATGAAATTAAATATGTAGGCTAATGGATTCAGATGAGACATGGACGCAGTGGTTATATTTATAAGAAAAATAGTGATTTTTGTAAAATTTTAATCTCTATTTTTTCCTATATAGAGATATTTGTGTTTTGCTGTACATCCTGTGTGTATTAAGCTTTTGAATCCACATAGGCGCATAACAAACGCGCTGGACTTTATGAGCCTCCAATTTGCCTTTACTTTCACTTTTTTTCTTTCGTGGATAAAAAACGGTGTTGTATGCACGGACATCCATTAGCCTACATAATTAATTTTGTTTGTTAAGCGCAAAAATTTGTTTCAAAACTAATTCTAAATTTAGTTCTAATTTCCAGCAAAGGAATAAATGAACAATAATAACGAAGTCTGATTCCTTGGATTTACTCAATTTGTTTTACCTTAAGTGGCTGTAAACAATTTATTTGGGCTGAATTTAAACAAACAAATTAAGTTGAACATTGTTAAATTTAAATTGTTTGTTTAAATTCAACACAAATAAATTGTTTGTAACAGTTTTGCAGACATTAACGGAGTTATATCCAAACACACATGCTGACCCATATGGTTCAAAACCTGACAGGTGGACAAATCTAAGCTTCAGATGACTTTAATATTTTTTTAATAATTCCAAGTTTAAGTGTTGGAACATTAAATGAATAGGGCATGTGGGGATAACTGGGAATAGAACATAACCAGGAAGCTGCAGGTACCCGGACCAAGTTTGCAATGCAGTTTACAAATATTCGTTGGAACAATATATTTGAATGTAGACCAAAAATGTAGACCTACTAAGAAACTAGCTATAATTAAATTAAATTATTTATTATTAATAATAATAATGATGATAAACATAAAATATTAGTTTAAATACACTCAAAAAAATAACTCATTGGGTTAACTCAATTTAATTGTGTGCAGGTTTTCCATCCAATAAATACACGTAACCCCAACACAAAAAAATATCATCCATATAACGAAATGTAATTGAGTTAGCCCACCTCAATTTTATCAAATATAGCTGAGCAAATAGAAATCCATTAAATTACTTGAATCGATTTACATTCGTTCAACTCAATATAAATTAATTTAATGGAAATATATTCTCCATACTATTTATTTTTAAATATTTATTTATTTTATTACCACACACACAAGCCAAACAGATTGAGTTTCTTTTATTGGAAAAAAACATTTAAAACACTTCAAGAGGTCCTGCATCTGGTGTGAAGTATGTCCCCCAAAGCCACTAACACATTAAGAGAGTGGAGGCACTTGATCAAAATTTAACTTAATTATAACATACATTAAAAGCACAATATATGTAATATGTTGAACAATAAAGAGGCAGAAACTACTGCCTGTTTTACATGACTAATTTAAACAGTAACACACAGACAATTAGTAGTATCAGGAGATGTAAAACAAGTAGGCACAAAAGGTCTTATATTATGTAACAATGCCCACACCCAAAAAGATCAACCTAAAACAAAGCACATTTAATGGAATGTGAAGAACAATCAAAAATAAATAGTTTTTTCCCCCAATGTTTCTTCAAGTCATTATGATAATAGCAATATTAAAAAAGGCTGGTTACTCAAGAGGTGTATGACTTTTTCTGTGTAGCACATGATCAATTCAAACAAAAACACAGTTGGCTCTTTTACACTGGAGAAGAGCTTTTTGGAGTATCAAAAAAAAAAAAAAAAAAAATGCAGTGTTGAATCGTATTTCAACAAGTCAAGTTCATTTCAAGTGCTGTCGCCTCACAGCAAGAAGGTCGCTGGTTCGAGCCTCGGCTGGGTCAGTTGGTGTTTCTGTGTGGAGTTTGCATGTTCTCCCCGTGTTGGTGTGGGTTTCCTCCGGGTGCTCCAGTTTCCCCCACAGTCCAAAGATATGCGGTACAGGTGAATTGGATAATTCAGGTGGTACAGGTGAATTGGACTTTCGATCACAATTCCCACATCCTCTGGCTTCCTATTGTCATAACATCAGCCCATGACTGTGCGCTTAAGATGTCCCTCTCCACATCCTTATTGCCAGGGGCCTGAAAACACAGTCAAAAGCAATGATAAATATTTTGTGTAATTTATACATAAGTCACAACATATATTTATGAGTTCCATAACTGTGTGCCATGGGAGAAATAACCGAGTTAAACTACTGGGTTACACTGTTAATAGACTACATGAGAACATAATCATACTTACCAAATATGCCTTAAAATAAGGAGTTAGGATCTTCACTGAGGTAGATGACAAGGCTTCCCAGGATGCACTCCCTTCTGGTGTTGATGTCATCACACTAAAGCAGAAGCACCAATCAAGACAGGAATTTGTATAAATGTAAGCGCACATGAAAGAGAGCAGAGGGTTGTGCCCATCAAGGTGCCCTCCCCCTAAATGCTCTCAACAAGGTAGCAGTTGCAATATATGGTTTATGCAGACATAATTGGTGTATTCATTGGGTGAAATGCAAACACCAAAGTGTGCTGCATGCAAGCATTACTTCTTAAAAGTGTTCAAGTGAGCAGCTATAAACAAGAAAACCTTACAATAACCACCCCAATACAATGAAAGGATGTTTCATGCACATCTACTAACCAAATCTTTAACTGCAAGGACATCCTTGATCCTTTGCCCCTTCATTCCCTATTTCTTCTTGAAGATCTGTATTAGCTAGTTAGAGAAGTGGTCGAGCTGTGACAAGAACTTTGATTGTAGTGGCTTGGTAGTGATCCACAGGAACTTTGCATTCACCTGGAAAATATTAAACAAAAACAGCCATGTATCTATAGTTTATAATTTGTGTATGGGCAATCTGTGCATTGACAAAGATAGCGATAACTGCCCCTAAAAATGCCTAAAATGTTGCAACAAATACCTGCTATGTAGTTTCAAACTGCAATATTTGCACTGCCACATACACTGATCTAAAAAGTAATGGCATTCATTACATTCAACTAATAATAACAACACATATCAGCTTAGTAAAAAACTATACTTACTATCACTAGGAGGATGCCAGAAGGAACCCTGTAAAGCTGAACAAACTGCAAAGATAAAATAAATGTATTAGTATGTTTACAAGTACAGGAATATTTGAAAGCCTAACAAGTCAAAATTGCATTTGAGAACCTGATAATAAAAATAAATACTATAAAACATAATTACAATTTAGAACAGATTAGCAATTTTTCAGCAACAGTAAAGACAGATAAAATCATACATTTTACAATGCTCTTTTAATTTGAATAAAAGCCATATGAAGTTAAACAATATAATATTTTCATGTCTGAGGTAACAAATGAAAATAATTTTGAAACAGGATCAAAGCCCTGTCAGAAAGAAACAGACATTGGTTTAAAGTTGAACTTTGGTAGTACATATCTTGAGTCATTTTTTGCGTTAACATAACACGTGATCGCAACATGAGAACATTAATACGCGGGGAAAAAAACATTGATTCAAAGTTAAAATAACTTCCATTCACACAGTCTGACGTCGATTCAACATCACCCTGAAGACCAATAAAATAATAAATCAACATCGGAACATTGTGATAAAACGCGTTATATCTATGTCAGCATGTTTTTCTCCTGTTTGCATGAATGGCGGGCTAAGTTAGCTAGCTAACGTTAGCCGCCAACTTCACTGAAAACCAAGCAAAACTTTATCACGCTTGTTGCACACAGTCGATATTATCTTGAAACAAGTAGAACAAACGAATACTCACCAAAAATTGCCTTTTTGAAATCAGGAGCGTCTTATCAACCCGTGCAGCCAGCCACAGGTGGAAAACGGACACAATGCAGGTCGCACTGAGAAAACGCAGTCTCGTGCACGCGCAAAACAGGGTCATCGCGTAACAATGTGTGTCCTGCACGTAAAGAAACAACAGGGCAATAGGCTTGTTTGAGTTGCGCCTCGCCTTGACTGCAATGTAGAGGAGAGCAGGCGCCTGCAGTAAGAGGAGGGCTCAAAAAATACATCAGAAGTCGGACACTTCCCGAATCTCGCTGTTTAGCCGCCTGGAAACGTCACCAGTGGCGGAGATCGCGGTCGCGTTTTTTGTCGCGGACGAATGACCTCAAAACATACTTTAGTAACTTATAGTTAATATTATAGTGTTCTTGAACATGTTTTTTTCAGTATTTGGTTATATTTATAGTTGCTGTGATACAATAGCAACTATATAATTTAAATAGGCTATTTTTATAATATGCATATGGTTCAAAAACACTACAGTATTCCTATAAGTTACTATAGTATTTTTTAATATGGGAGCAGATGCAATTGAAATATCAGAAGATGGCCAGAATCACAGAAGATGAACAGCTCTTTACTTAAAAGGGTCTACAGTATTTAATATACATCTGTATATTCAACAGTGGTAAATGTTAAAAGAATGAACAAATAAACAGCTTACAGCTAGAAAGCTTTCAAGAAATCTAATTTGGCTACATTATAAATTAAGTAACTATAGTAAGATGCGTTTGAGTGACAGGTCATGACAAATGTTTGTTTGTTTGTTTGTTTGTTTTGCTAGAAATGTCCTTAGAATTTGGCATTTCATTAAGCAAGTGGTCCGTTTCTATAGTAATTTCAGAGGGCGTTAGAAGGTATAAAGGGAAATACTACTGAAGACAAAATGAATAACCCTCTTGTGAAGTTTAAAGAAAAAATGTAGGCTATTGCATCAAATATGTAAAAATGCTGTATAACAGGTTTAGTTTTTAACTCATTTGTCTAGTCTTTGCCATGATGACAATATTATATATTTTACATAATATTTAACTAGTTTTTTGCAAGATACTATTCAGCCTAAAGTGCAATTTAAAGTGTTAACTATACATTAATTATGTTAAAGAAAAATGAGGAAAGCCATTGGACAACAGTGGTTTATTCTGCAGATGTAAAGAAATTCTTAAGGGTCTGATTATATTAACATGCTTATCAGGCCTATATAAACTGCTTTTACTCCAGCCAAACTAAAATAAACAGCCCAAAACTTTGTCCAGAATAAAAACTATTAGGCTGTAGAAAATACTGTGAAAATGTTCTTGGTCTATTAAACCTAACTTTTGACTTCGCATACATGTGTGTGTTGTTTAGTACACCCCTTTCACTCCTCATATGAAACCACACAAAGATGAGGCATAATGCAAAACAGTCTGATTAACTTTGTATGTCTGCATATGTGTGTATTGGACTGACTTTCATGGAATAATATTGCATAAAAATCACAATTCAAAATTCACACAAACATACAAAGAAGTGAAAATGAACAAACAGGACTTTAAACCAAGATAGAAATAAAATACAGCACATGCACATCCTAATGATTTATTTGTAACATTTAGTTATATTAGATAGGTCACGTTTTGTTTTTACAAAGGTGTGTTTTGTTTTTGTTTGCGTGTAAATCTAAATAAATAAAAATATGTAGTGGTCTTCATGTCTTTTTTAATTATCAACGAAAATACAATAAGGTATACAGCCGGGTATAAACTTTAGTTAAAACAGCAGACAGAGAAGCGTAATTTCAGTCTCATCCAATAAGCATTGAGCTGTGTCGTCAGCCAGTCGTTTCCCATCATGCTTTTGGTGAGCGCAGTCGTTTGAGAGCAACTGCAGCCGACTGCTCAATCCGAGACATCCGCCTCGCGGTTGCGCGAGTTTTTTGGCGCACGTCAGCGTGACATCAGAGCAAGGCGCACGCAAGTTGGACACTTTTCTAACCGGCATGCATCTCGCGGTGATCACCGGTGATGCGTTCTGCGCAGAATTTGGCCATCTCAAACGGGCCTAATATGTTGATTTATGTATATACACTATAGGATACTGGTATATAATAATTTCGTTTTTTGTTTTTTTTTACATATAGTATTGCATATAGTATTAAGTGAACGCCTTGGTGTGGAGTCATCATGCAAACATTTTAAAAATGGATCTTTTATTATTACAGAAATTAATTGCAAAAACTGAATAAATATAATGTAATTGATAATAATCACAAATCTCTGTTAACGTTTTAACATAAGTCATTATTTAAAGATTTTGACTTGAGCGTTTTATTTTATCTTAGACTTTCTGTACTATTTAGCACCTTTTTTCAGAGTGCAGCATACCCCACCCCCATTCCGCTTTTCAGAACAATCGGGACAATGACCTGAAGCACACTGCAGCAAGCAAAGTCATTGTTGCAGAGGGGATAAACTGGGTCAAGACTCCGGCCGAATCCCCGGATATGAATCCCATTGAAATGGTGTGGCATGCTCTCAAAGATTATATTCGAAAAGTAGCAAAACCAACTACAAAGTCCGAGTTGGTTGCTGCCATAAAAAAATTCTGGTTTGAGGAACTTACATCAACGGCGTGCAACAAGTACATAAACAGACTGTTTAAAGTTCTTCCGGCTGTGGTGGAGCGTAATGGTGGACACGAATGTAGCGGATGCATTGGCTAATGCATAGAATTACGAAGTACTGTAGGCTACATCTGTACCTGTGATTAAAATTGCTTTCTGTGCATGAACGTTTTACTGTAAAGTTTATTTTTATAAAAAGTTGATTTGACGCCAAAAGTGTACCTTTTCTGTATTTTTCTCTCCACATTCTGGATTTGCATAGGAAGTTTAAATACAGCACTTCGGTGCCGGTGTTCTGACAATATGTGCTACCTCATCAGAATGTGCTACAGGTAGCTCAATCTGTAGCACATGGGTAGCGCATCTTGTCAGCTTCAAATGTCAATCGGAATGAACTACCACTCTAATAAGCATATTAAATATAAAACGGATAAAATAAAATACAAATATTAAGGCTGTAGTTCATTCTGATAGACATTTGAAGCTGACAATATGTGCTAACCATGTTTTGGTAGATGAAACATGACAGATTAAGCTACCAGTAGCACATTCTGAGAAGGTAGCATATATTGTCAGAACACCAGCTTCATTTGCGGAAAGGGTAAAGTACATTATGAGCACCTTAAAATATAGGTGCTATATAGCACCATTTGACAAAGTACTACTGTATATAGCACCTATTTTTTAAGGTGTTGTATAGGTGCTGTATTCCCCCCCCATTACGAGCCAAAGAACTAGTTTTGGTGCTATTTAGCACCTTTTTTCAGAGTGCAGCTTAGTACCCCACCCCCATTCCGCTTTTCGTATGCTAATAGTCCCTGCTTGGTCTACAGCAGGGCTATTCAATTAGTTTGTCGTGGGGGCCAGTTCATGAAGAGCATCCCAAATGAGGGGCCGGAGAGATATGACTTGCAATTTAAGTGATGACACAACAGCAATATGAGAGCCCATATGCTGTATTTTTGCTCCTTAAGACACCTACGTTGGCTTTTTCTACATTAAAATGTTAATATGTTGTATTTTGAAACTACATAACATCACTGCATTGTACAATGTGGCTTTTTTTTTTTTACAAACATATTCGAAAATTGTATTTCGAAGCAGCAAAATCAGTGTATTGCTCAAGTAGGCTTCTTCTACATTTAGACACATATTCATATGTAGTTTTGAACTGCATAACAATTAGGGATGCAACAATTATAGATTTTGGTTGTGCAATTATAGTCTGAAGAATAATCATGATTTCCCGGTTATCATGTTTATTATGCATTTATTAAATTCAGAACACCACTAGTTTAGAAAAATCACAAGAAAACTGCTTGTATTTTAAAGTGTTGTTTATTGCTGCTCAGTGACCAAAAACAGCACAAGCTATTAATAAAAGACAAACTATAGTTAATTTCTCTCTTTGGTCTTAAAAATAAATTATAAAGTTTTTGATTTAAACATGAGTGATAATTTTACAATCAAAATAAATCACAGGACAATGAATAAATAAATAAAAATAAGTAAAAAATAAATAAAAAATTTTATTTGTCTAATGTTATGTTGTTATTATCTGCGTTCATACATACATAATCATTTGAAAAGTTTTTAATAATTTGTTTAACGTATCTTTTGTTTGCATTGCACTGAAAGCCACGCACAACTCTCACCACTACAGCGTGAGATCATTTCTACTGCGTGCGCTTAGAGGTCCGTTTGCGAGCCATGCGCGCATCGCTCCCAATATGCGCACGTCTCCATTATTAGGAATAATGAACTCGCGTGCAGAAAAGACGTGATATGTGAACGGCCTGCTGCTAGTTAATCCAGTGTGTGTGCGTATTAGCCTCTGTATAAGCTCGGAACTTTAAACTAGCACACAGTTGGCATAACTTTGTTTCAGCAGTTTTGTTCTGTGCAACAGAAACGCGGCGTTGAGAAGCCTTTACGAATAATTAACCGTAATGAATTAAAGCGCGGTTAATAGTGAAATCGGCTAATCATTGCATCTCTATTAACGATCTCAGTGCAGTGTACAAAAGGCCTTTTCTCCAATCATATCCAAATGTTTTCTGCTGCTCGCTCCACTCGCTGTAATGTCAGGTGACTCACTCTCTGCGCAGCCCTCAACTGCAGCTCGTGCTGTACTGAACAGAGACGCACGTCACTTCATAACTCGGCAGTTTTTCCACTGAACTAAATGTATTTTTGATATCTTGGTCACAATATTTGGAGGGCCGGAACAAACAGCTTCGGGGGCCGGGTTCGGCCCGCGGGCCGCCAATTGAATAGCCCTGGTCTACAGTATATACAGCTAAACCAGTTTGAGTTCGAGTTTTTTGATGATGTTAGAAATGGGAAACTAGAGGGGAAAATAAAACAAATAAAAATGATTTATTTAAAAGTAGAATTGCTGCTTAAGACACAGTATATTTTGAAAAAAAACCCCTAATATTTTATGTTTGTCATCATCATCATTATTAACAATAATAAATGATTAAATTATAGCTGAAGTTTTCTTATTAGGTCTGTGCAGAAATGTATTAATAAAAATGTCTACACACGAATCATTGCACAGAAATGAAAATCACGAGGTGAGCTATTAGCACTTAGCGTAAATAGACATTCAGAAATCGGCCTCTGCCTATAATGCCCATTGGTTCATCCGGCCATGCTTATAGGAATTGTATTATCGAACGCATATTTGTTTGTGTCCAAGCAAACATGGCGGACACACACACACTCGCACACACACACACCTAATGCACAGAAAACCGAGAGCGCAGCACAACGCATAAAAATGTTCTGCTCCAATACTTTATAAATATAGCTCCTATTAAATTGTCCTATTTTTGTTCCTGATATGTGTGCATATTGTGCACGCACATGCCAAAAAATAAATAAATAAATAAATAAAACGAAACGAAACGAAATTAAAACACATAAAACGCACTAAAACTGGGCAGTTAATTTAAAGAGTTGTCAAAAAACATAACATTAATTTGAAGGAGAACACTGAGGCTTTGAAAAAGCAAAAAAAAATAATAATTTTGATATAATTTATTATTTAATATAATATAATTTTAAAATAATATACTGTATATATAATTTCCGCGCATCAACGCCGCGATTATCTGAATGATTAACTTAAAAAAATATATGTAATTTTGGCTACAAGCCTATACTGCGACTGTATTTACTTATGCCAAATTAAACGCAAGAAAATGTACTGTAGGCATATTTTAACGGCTAAAGCATATCGATTGTATTTTGACTTCTAGGCTAGGCTAAGTTCATTGCCCTAAAATATGAAAATCTAACCTGAAAACAAGTTATTAAAATAGGTTAAATAAATAAATAAAATGGGTAGGCCTAACCTAATGGCTTGTGGTGGCGTTTTTACAAATGATAGCCAAACATTTGCAATAATGACGGCGAACAATAATGATAATATGTATAATTATATAACCATAATGACAATAATGATAGCCAAACTGTGCATATTTTTATTCATTTAAAAATTATTACTACAGGCGCCACTGCACAAACATTGAACTAAACGCAATGATGAAATATAAACTAAATTTATTAACTCCTTTTTAATAACTCCTTTTTAAGACCAAACTTGGATCAAAATATAAATAATTAGGATGC
>CAIGQQ010030141.1:0-40065 GCA_903798035.1 Danio albolineatus | reverse complement strand
TAATCAACACATGAGGATCCACACTGGAGAGAAACCATTTACATGCAGTCATTGTGGGAAGAGTTTCAACCGATCAGCAAACCTTAATGAACATATGAAGATCCACACTGGTGTGAAAGAGTAAGGCCCAATCCCAATTCTCCCCCGTAGCCCTTCCCCTTACCCCTACCCCTCGTTTTACGTGTTCAAGGGGTAGGGGTGTCCCAATTCTCTTTAACTTGAAGGGGTAGGGCTAAGGGCAAGGGCTATACACCCCTTCGAACGAAGATTTTTCAGGACCACACTTAAAACGGAGGGGTAAGATATTTTCCCAGAATTCACCTGCCTCAGAGGCAGGATAGCTGAACCCGGAAGTAAGGAGATCCACAAATTAGTATTTTTTTGTCATTATTACGAATTTTTACGACAAACAAACACGTTTTAATATATTCATAACCGCATTCGTCTTTTACCGTCATGCTTTTTTTAAAAATGCAAAAAAACCCGCTAATTTTCGCGATCTATAATTCATAATCATAACTCCAGTACAGCGGTCCCAGAACATTCTGACACTCGATGACACTCGAATACCCTGTCAGTAATGTCTAGTGGCTGGGAATGAGCTTTTACAGTGTCTGCTATAATGTTATTGTTGTTTTCGTGTGTTTACATAGATGAGTATGGCCACGGAGTAAATGCACACATGCCACATTAGATCGTTATGATAACATAATATACGCCTTCAGTGATTTCCTGAAGATAAACACCAAACAATAACACAACTGGAATAACTACAGCAGTCGTGATTAGCTGTTGTAAGGGCCAAGGGGTAGGGGTACAAAATATATGGATTGGGCCTATATGTGCTTTGAGCGTAAGAAGACTTTTATTACAGCTCCAAAATTGAAACTGCACCAGACAATTCACACTGGAGAGACCGTACAAGTGTTCACACTGTGACAAGAGGTTTAATCAGTTAACACATCTGAAAACACAAAAGAGGATTCACACTGGAGAGAACCCGTACAGATCTGATCAGTGTCTACAGAGTTTGGCTCATTCGGCGCAGCTTAAGAAACACATGGACAAAAAGTTGCACACATGACAATCATGTCTGAATAATGTTTGAAAAGGCTGAGTGACGGTATACTGTTTTCCAACACTCCTACACTGCAGTAGGTGGGGTTGTAAATGTGTTGCACTCCTCGCTTTACTGTAAACACAATGATGGTGGCTGAGAGAAGAACAGTTTCATAAACATCTGGCAAACAGCACCTCTGCGGCTTAAAATCTCTTTGCAAGTGATTGTACAGGTGCGGATACATCTGTACTCCACTCTCCAGTGTATTCATGTAGCTTGTGTTGTTTTGGATTATGTTCTCTGTCTGACTCCCTGAATGAGAAACAAATCACTGGGAAGACACTGCACATCAAAGAAGGTGGAGCTCCAGCAGGTTAGTTTGCAGTATACCAGGGCCTCAAGTTTAGAAAGCCCATTCAATTGTCCTGTGTTGCAGCTTTTATTAGTAAAGTTTCTTTACTTTTAGGTTCAAGATTCTTTCTAGTTTATTACATTTACTTTTTTGAGTAGAATACAAACTTGGTGAATATTTTATGATTTAGGCAGAGCGACAGGTATAAGGTTTTACAATATTATTACACTGTGATGATCCCCAAGACTCCAGATTGGAGTATGTGGTAAATCCTGATTGGATGTCTGCATTACTCATTAATGGGGATATAAAAGTTGTTGTGCTAGCTACCCCAGGACGCTGTGGCTACTCAGGAGTCCTCATGTCAAGACCTGCCATCTCATTGACTCTTTAACCTTATGGTTTTGTATTACTTGTATCATGTTGTTAAAGTGTTGTTGTGATTATATCCTAAGTTCTTTCTTCATTATTATCCCTAGACATTTGTTGGTTGCTTTGATTGTTCAATGAGTTGCATTTTATAATAAATAATTTGCATTCAGGCTATTTTGTTGGCTCATCTGTCTTTTATGTTGCGACTCAAACAAGCGGGTCATAACACAGTCATGACCATAGATGAGAGTAGGAACCTACAGATATGGCTTTTGAGAATGCGTGTTTTTTCAGCCGGAATACTGCAATTCGTCATTCGCATTCACGCAGTCTACTGCGGTTTGAAAAGCCAGCTTTTCAAAAAAAAACCAACAACATTTCTGTGCTTTACGCAATAGCCACCAGGTGGCGCAAGGAACAACCGCTTTTCCATTTCCAAACAGATTGGGAAAACGGCAGGTAAAAATGTGTTTTGTGACATCAAACAAGTGTTAATGTTTTTATATATATTTAATATAGAATAAGAATAATTATATTAATAATAACAATAATAAATAGGATGTCGTTTATTTATTTATTGTTTTTCTTAATAAATAACCTACTATAAAATAAAAACATTAACGTTTGCTATGGATAAGGATTTAATGAATGCTCCATAAATGTGGCATTACAAACTTCAGTCATATATTTGCTACTGTATATATATATATATATATGCACGTTATGCGCATAGGCTATGTGGGTCTGACCGCTTACACGTTGCTTATACGCACAGGATGTACAGCGATAATATCTTTACAGATGAAAATAATAATAATAAAGGATTAAAATGTTAATTTTTTGTTTATTTACTACATAAATAAAAAAAAACACGGCCTCCATGCCTTCTTCATGTTGAGGGGCTTTTTCAGCTTATTTATGACAATTGGCATTTTATATTATTATTACTAGCAGTATTGTTTATTATTTATTACATGCATATTTCTATTAGTTTTAATAAACAAGTGTAGATTTGTCCACCTGTGGGGTTTCGGAGATGTCTGCATCACCATATGGGGCATAAAAACAGGACATGTGTTTGGATATAACTCAGTAGTTTGACCACATTTCGTTATTGTTCATTTATTCGTTTGCTGGAGATTAGAGCTGAATTTAGAAATTGTTTTGAAACAAATCTTTGCACTTAACTAACAAAATTAAATATGTAGACTAATGGATTCAGATGAGACATGGACGCAGTGGTTATATTTATAAGAAAAATAGTGATTTTTGTAACATTTTAATCTCTATTTTTTCCTATATAGAGATATTTGTGTTTTGCTGTACAGTGTGTATTGAATCCACATAGGCGCATAACAAACGCGCTTGACTTTATGAGCCTCCGATTTTCCTTTACTTTTACTTTCTTTCTTTCGTGGAAAACGGTGTTGTATGCACAGACATCCATTAGCCTACATAATTAATTTCGTTTGTTAAGCGCAAAAATTTGTTTCAAAACTATTTCTTAATTTAGTTCTAATTTCCAGCAAAGGAATAAATGAACAATAATAATAAGTCTGATTCCTGGATTTACTCAATTTGTTTTACCTTAAGTGGCTGTAAACAATTTATTTGGGCTGAATTTAAACAAACAAATTAAGTTGAACATTGTTCAATTTAAATTGTTTGTTTGAATTCAACACAAATAAATTGTTTGTAACAGTTTTGCAGACATTTTTTTCAGTGTGGTAAAAAACGGAGTTATATCCAAACACACATGCTGACCCATATGGTTCAAAACCTGACAGGTGGACAAATCTAAGCTTCAGATGACTTTAATATTTTTTTAATAATTCCAAGTTTAAGTGTTGGAACATTAAATGAATAGGGCATGTGGGGATAACTGGGAATAGAACATAAGAAGCTGCAGGTACACGGACCAAGTTTGCAATGCAGTTTACAAATATTCGTTGGAACAATATATTTGAATGTAGACCAAAAATGTAGACCTACTAAGAAACTAGCTTTAATTTAATTAAATTATTTATTATTAATAATAGTGATGATGATAAACATAAAATATTAGTTTAAATACACTCAAAAAAATAACTTATTGGGTTAACTCAATTTAATTGTGTGCAGGTTTTCCATCCAATAAATATACGTAACCCCAACACAAAAAAATATCATCCATATAACGAAATGTAATTGAGTTAGCCCACCTCAATTTTATCAAATATAGCTGAGCAAATAGAAACCCATTAAATTACTTTAATCGATTTACATTCGTTCAACTCAATATAAATTAATTTAATGGAAATATATTCTCCATACTATTTATTTTTAAATATTTATTTATTTTATTACCACACACACAGAAGCCGAACAGATTGAGTTTCTTTTATTGGAAAAAAACATTTAAAACACTTCAAGAGGTCCTGCATCTGGTGTGAAGTAAATGTATCACATGTCCCCCAAAGCCACTAACACATTAAGAGAGTGGAGGCACTTGATCAAAATTTAACTTAATTATAACATACATTAAAAGCACAATATATGTAATATGTTGAACAATAAAGAGGCAGAAACTACTGCCTGTTTTACATGACTAATTTAAACAGTAACACACAGACAATTTTTAGTATCAGGAGATATAAAACAAGTCTATAAAACAAGCACAAAAGGTCTTATATTATGTAACAATGCCCACACCAAAAAAGATCAACCTAAAACAAAGCACATTTAATGGAATGTGAAGAACAATCAAAAATAAATAGTTTTTTCCCCCAATGTTTCTTCAAGTCATTATGATAATAGCAATATTAAAAAAGGCTGGTTACTCAAGAGGTGTATGACTTTTTCTGTGTAGCACATGATCAATTCAAACAAAAACACAGTTGGCTCTTTTACACTGGAGAAGAGCTTTTTGGAGTATCAAAAAAATTAATAAATAAAATAAAAAATGCAGTGTTGAATCGTATTTTAACAAGTCAAGTTCATTTCAAGTGCTGTCGCCTCACAGCAAGAAGGTCGCTGGTTCGAGCCTCGGCTGGGTCAGTTGGTGTTTCTGTGTGGAGTTTGTATGATCTCCCCGTGTTGGTGTGGGTTTCCTCCGGGTGCTCCAGTTTCCCCCACAGTCCAAAGATATGCGGTACAGGTGAATTGGATAATTCAGGTGGTACAGGTGAATTGGACTTTCGATCACAATTCCCACATCCTCCGGCTTCCTATTGTCATAACATCAGCCCATGACTGTGCGCTTAAGATGTCCCTCTCCACATCCTCATTGCCAGGGGCCAGAAAACACAGTCAAAAGCAATGATAAATATTTTGTGTAATTTATACATAAGTCACAACATATATTCATGAGTTCCATAACTGTGTGCCATGGGAGAAATAACCGAGTTAAACTACTGGGTTACACTGTTAAGAGATTACATGAGAAACATAATCATACTTACCAAATATGCCTTAGTTAGGATCTTCACTGAGGTAGATGACAAGGCTTCCCAGGATGCACTCCCTTCTGGTGTTGATGTCATCACACTAAAGCAGAAGCACCAATCAAGACAGGAATTTGTATAAATGTAAGCGCACATGAAAGAGAGCAGAGGGTTGTGCCCATCAAGGTGCCCTCCCCCTAAATGCTCTCAACAAGGTAGCAGTTGCAATATATGGTTTATGCAGACATAATTGGTGTATTCATTGGGTGAAATGCAAACACCAAAGTGTGCTACATGCAAGCATTACTTCTTAAAAGTGTTCAAGTGAGCAGCTATAAACAAAAACAGCCATGTATCTATAGTTTATAATTTGTGTATGGGCAATCTGTGCATTGACAAAGATAGCGATAACTGCCCCTAAAAATGCCTAAAATGTTGCAACAAATACCTGCTATGTAGTTTCAAACTGCAATATTTGCACTGCTACATACACTGATCTAAAAAGTAATGGCATTCATTACATTCAACTAATAATAATAATAACAACACATATCAGCTTAGTAAAAAACTATACTTACTATCACTAGGAGGACGCCAGAAGGAACCCTGTAAAGCTGATCAAACTGCAAAGATAAAATAAATGTATTAGTATGTTTACAAGTACAGGAATATTTGAAAGCCTAACAAGTCAAAATTGCATTTGATAGCCTGATAATAAAAATAAATACTATAAAACATAATTACAATTTAGAAAAGATTAGCAATTTTTCAGCAACAGTAAAGACAGATAAAATCATACATTTTACAGTGCTCTTTTAATTTGAATAAAAGCCATATGAAGTTAAACAATATAATATTTTCATGTCTGAGGTAACAAATGAAAATAATTTTGAAACAGGATCAAAGCCCTGTCAGAAAGAAACAGACATTGGTTTAAAGTTGAACTTTGGTAGTACATATCTTGAGTCATTTTTTGCGTTAACATAACACGTGTTTGCAAAATCAGAACATTAATACGTGGGGAAAAAAACATTTATTCAAAGTTAAAATAACTTACATTCACACAGTCTGACGTCGATTCAACATCATCCTGAAGACCAATAAAATATTAAATAAACGTCGGAACATTGTGATAAAACGCGTTATATCTATGTCAGCATGTTTTTCTCCTGTTTGCATGAGTGACGGGCTAAGTTAGCTAGCTAACGTTAGCCGCCAACTTCACAGCAAACCAAGCAAAACTTTATCACGCTTGTTGCACACAGTCGATATTATCTTGAAACAAGTAGAACAAACGAATACTCACCAAAAATGGCTGGCTGGCTGCACGGGTCTCATCAACCCGTGCAGCCAGCCACAGGTAGCGCGTCTCTGACCATGTGCTTCAGTGAATGCGGACTCTCTCCCCCGCCGACAGGAGCTTTACTTAGGCGGCCAGTCAATCTCGGATCTGCCGCTGGATTCAATCTCCAGACTGTCAGATAAAATTGCTTAAAACACCTTAATATTTTAGAGAAGGTATTTAAAGATTGCATAACCAATGACTGGTCATATCCACCCGTGATCAACTCTGAGGCGTCGCAGACATGAAATCGGTTGTCGTGAACTATGCCACATTAACGTTTTAACATAAGTCATCATTATTTAAAGATTTTGACTTGAGCGTTTTATTTTATCTTAGACTTTCTGTGCTTTCCTTTTCTCTGTCTCGGTCACTCGCGTTCCAATGCTGCACGTGAAGAAACAACTATAGGCAATATGTTGGCTTAGACTAGGCTACTGGTATATAATATTTTCTTTTTTTTTTACATATAGTATTGCATTAATTTGCATAGTTATAGTTTATTAAATAAATGCCTTCGTTTTGGTTTGGAGTCATCATGCAAACATCAAGTTTCAAAAATTGATATTTTATAAAAACACTGGATTTAAGAAGGCTTCACTGTGGCATTTGAAGAAATCTTTTGGATCATCAGTGAGAAAATTAACAATAATTTATCAATTAATCGTAAATATTCATAATATTCAAAAACATAATGCCATAATAAACATAATGTGCCTATGGCGTGCGCCAGTAATCCAGGGCAGCCCCTGAATGAAAAGGTCGCATTACATGCAACATACCGGCTGAGCTGTCAGAGCAAACTAACTGCAGGATGTTTATTGTTTTCAACCATTCTTAAACAGCTGCAGACTAATTGTGAATAGTTATAATATAGATAAGTAAGATTAAGTTAGTTAGATAAATGACATGGAGCTTGTTACAGACAGAGCGGAGGCTCCTTCCTTCCACGCCGCTGCTGAAAACCTGTATGATCAGAGCAGGCGGAGCCGCCATGGCGCAGTTCCGCGGACACAAGCTCACCTCGTCCCGTCAAATAAGCTATTATTATTGTTATTATTATTATTATTATTATTATTATTATTATTATTATTATGCAGCAGATCATTTTAATGCGTTGTGCTGTGCTCTACTGTCAGTGTTCTGCGCATGATGGTGTGTGTGAGTCCGCCATGTTTGCTTGGACACAAAGAAATCCAGGGATACAGTAGGCTACTTTATTACAGATGTACCTACTAAGAAACTAGCTATAATTTAATTAAATTATTTACTATTATTAATAATGATGATGATAAACATAAAATATTCGTTTAAATATACAATTTTTTTAAGCATGTAAGAATTGGCTATGTCTCTCCATGATAATAAACCCTGAGGATGGTTATGGAATTCCACGATAACAAACCATGAGAATGGTCAGGCATTAAGGCAATGAGCTGGCTAATCTAAGAAGATCAGAAAACCAGCTGTTCAACTGTTTTATTCAAATCATCCTGAGTTTATCTTCCTGTCTGTATGTCCTTGCTCCATCAGAGTAAACCATTCACATCTCACATAAAAGGTTCAAGGTTTTAACTTGGTATATATATTCATGTTTGGTATCATTTTAAATGTCTCTGTGTGATTGGTAAAGTGGTCTTAAGGTCATTATACTATCTCACTGGTATTTGTTGAATTTGGTTTTAACTCTGATGAAATCTCTGCCAGATGCTCCCCCTCCAGAGATGAT
This sequence comes from Danio albolineatus, assembly GCA_903798035.1. NCBI lineage: Eukaryota > Metazoa > Chordata > Actinopteri > Cypriniformes > Danionidae > Danio > Danio albolineatus. The sequence goes on along the minus strand of CAIGQQ010030141.1, from coordinate 31,788 downwards.
TAACACATCAATGCATTAGGCGTGGGTCACTGTGACGCCCTGTCAGGTACTTAAGGTTAAGATCTTTGCAGATCGGCGGTTTTTCTGCAGCCAGAAGACCCCGTTGCAACTTACAAGTTTCTGGGTTCTGTCCCGGAGCTTGTAAGTTGCAATGTCTTTTTACATGGTCAGGTATTAATCTTTAACTCTGTTATACAATCTGAATTGGCTTATCGTGTATAATTATGTGAATTGAAATGGAAAATCTTTGCCTGTAAAATAAATACAATTCTTGTTTAAACTTTCATATTTCCTGACAATCACTGACTTAATATGATATAACCTAGTGGCTAAATCAAACTCTCTTTAAGTATGAGCATTCAAATTAAACTAAATTGGAGTCAGATTAAATTCGGAGTTGAAAACTAATTAAAATACGTTTTCATAAGTAAATATTTCTTTTCACATGTGCTAAAAGGCTTACATGCATTTAACTTCAACCATGCTGTTAGCTTCGTCGTTGGGCTAACAAAAGGATACTTACAAGCAGCAGTTCTACTTTTGAGTAAATCATTTTTATTTATTTATTTATTTTCCCCTCTAGTTTCCCATTTCTAACTCCATGTGCCAGTTTAAAAAAAAACGAATTCAAACCGGTTTTCCTGACAAAAGCTTGACCAAATGACCCAAGCAGGGAACATTAGCATACGAAAAGCGGAATGGGGGTGGGGGACTTATAGCTTCTGTCTAACAGCTAATAGCTTTCGTTGAAAAAGGAAAAAAATTCCACCGGCCCGTCCAAGCCTTTAGGACAGGGCTATTCAACTAGTTTGTCATGGGGGCCGGTTCATGAAAAGCATCCCAAACAAAGGGCCGGAGAGGTATGACTTGCAATATGAGTGAGGATGCAACTACATATGTAACCCCAACACAAAAAAATATCATCCATATAACGAAATGTAATTGAGTTAGCCCACCTCAATTTTATCAAATATAGCTGAGCAAATAGAAATCCATTAAATTACTTTAATCGATTTACATTCGTTCAACTCAATATAAATTAATTTAATGGAAATATATTCTCCATACTATTTATTTTTAAATATTTATTTATTTTATTACCACACACACACACAAGCCAAACAGATTGAGTTTCTTTTATTGGAAAAAAACATTTAAAACACTTCAAGAGGTCCTGCATCTGCAGTAAATGTATCACATGTCACAGATGTGTTCACCCTGCATGATTATCTGGGCTAGTGTTCTGTCGCTGCTTTGTTTACACTGCAAGATGGATCGGCGACAGGGAGTTTCACACTGCATGACTTCAAAATAGGAAGAATCGCAGACAACTTTCTTACGTCTCACACCCAAAAACACATATCTTTTGTTATTAACTACATGACAAGAAAGAAGCCTTTAATGGGGTGGAAAATCACAGAGCTTGATCCACGCTGGCATTTCGCCCTTTGGGTTTTAGGTTTTGAAAAAGGAAAAAAAGTCCACCATACCGTCCAAGCTTAGGACATTTAGTATATTTAATAAAGTAATAAAGTAATAAAGTAGCCTATCCGTTCATTTGTTTGTGTCCAAGCAAACATGGCGGACACACACACTCGCACACACACACCAAATGCACAGAAAACCGAGAGCGCAGCACAACGCATTAAAATGGTCTGCTATACAATACTTTTTAAATATAGCTCATGTTACATAGTCCTATTTTTGTTGCTGATACAGTATGTGTGCATATTTCACATGCACATGCAAAAATAATAAAAATAAAAAGTAAATAAGTAAAACGAAACGAAATTAAAACACACGAAACACACTAAAACAGGGCAGTTAATTTAAACAGTTGTTAAAAAACATTGTTAAAAAACATAACATTAATTTAAAGGAGAACACTGAGGCTTTGAAAAAGCAAAAAAAAACTTTTTTTAAAAAATATAATATGATTTTAAAATAATATGATTTTAATATAATAATATAATATGATTTTAAAATAATATATATAATTTCCGCGCATCAACGCTGCGGTTCTCTGAATGATTAACTTAAAAATGTGTAATTTAGGCTACAAGCCTACACTGCTAGCGTATTTGCTTATGCCAAATTAAACGCAAGAAAATGTACTGTAGGCATATTTTAACGGCTAAAGCATATCGATTGTATTTTGACTTGTAGGCTATAAGTTCATTGCCCTAAAATATGAAAATCTAACCTGAAAATAGTTCTCTTTAAGCTAGATTTTTAATAATTTTAATAAATATTATTAATATGAACCCTTTAAGACCGACGGGAGTGCCCGCGCTCTGGTTTGCGTGCCTCTGTTTGAATGCCAATAAAAACCGAAAGCATATAGCCTAGGTAGAGCGATAATCTTTTTGCATATGAAATCAGAGACGTTATACTTTCAGATCTAGCCCAAAACAGTGTCCTGTTGCAATGTTTTCCTTCTTTAATGAGATTACACAAAAAGCCTAAAATGTTTACAACAAAAAAACACTTTAATTCATTTCACGCCTTTGCAAATGTGTTTTATAAAGGTTGTTATTAGGCTTGTTTGAGGTGCGCCTCGCCTTGCAATGTAGACGAAAGCAGGCGGCTGCAGTTAGAGGAGGGCTCAAAAAATACATCAGAAGTCGGACACTTCCCGAATCTCGCTGTTTTGCCGCCTGGAAACGTCACCAGTGGCGGAGATTGCGTTCGCGTTTTTTTATCGCGGACGAATGACCTCAAGAAAAATACTATAGTAACTTATAGTAAATATTATAGTGTTTTTGAACATGTTTTTTTTCAGTATTTGGTTATGTTTATAGTTGTTGTGATACCATATCAACTAGGCCTAGGCATTTAAATAGGTTATTTTTATAACAGGCATATGATTCAAAGACACTATAGTGTAAGTTACTATAGTATTTTTTAATGTGGGAGTGGATGCAATTGAAATATCAGAAGATGAACAGCTCATTACTTAAAAGGGTGTACAGTATTTAATATACATCTGTATATTCTTTCTTATATGAAACCACACAAAGAGGAGGCATAATGGCAGAACAGTCTGATGACCTTTGCATGTCTGCATATGTATGTATTGGACTGACTTTCAGGGAATAAAATTGCACAAAAATTTCAATATGGTCGTCGCAGTTTCTCTTTATCCGTGTCGGAACATCATAATTTTTTTCACACATGCACACAACACACACACATCCACATTTACTGTACACATACAGGCACAATAACACACACACACACACACACACACACACACACACACACACACACACACACACTGGCATGGAGTCGTGACCGCACAATAAACAAAAAAATAGTCCGATGTTTTGGAGTTATTAACCGCGTCAAACAACAAGGAATTCTCCGACTCATCATCTGCTCCAGATTCTATTGCCAGTAAAGACGAAGCTGACTTTTGTGAAGGATTAGGGGCACTTTAAACTCACGAGAAAACTGTGGATGATGAAGGCCAGCAGCCTGATTCAGTAGATGTTTTGGTTAACTAATTCTTTAAATATAACTCTCTTGAGCTCTAAAAGAAAAAAACGCAGAAGAAATTTGCTGTTAAATTAATTTTAGCGGAAACACAACTGCCAGTCATTTCGTTTTTCAGTTAGGGGATTTAATAAAAATGTTTAGTTCACTGTAAAAAGTGTTACTTAGATCTAACTTATAAAAAGTGAGGCAAGCGGCTGCATGGGCTGTTTTAGGTTGGTTCAACTTCCAGCCTTTTGAACACAGAAACATTGCTTAAAATAAATGCAACCAAATTAAGTTGAGCCAACTATTTTTTTTTTTCAAAATTACTCAAGTCAGATAAACCTACTTTTTTTGTTACAGGTAATGTATTTATTAGTAGCTATATGTTACCTGTACTTACTTTAATTAGGTATTAAAAACTAAATAAAATCAACCTAATCATGTCATTTAAAATGAATTCAATTGACATCTGGCTGTAACCTAAGAAAATAAATCTTCATTTCTATACTCTAAGCACAATATACAGTGATTAACTAAAAACATATAAAAGACTTTCCTGTCAATAAAAATAAAAACATATAAAAGACTTTCCTGTCAATAAAAATAAAAAACCTCACCTGCCTAGCGAAGTCAGCCGTTTAGCATGACTTTACCAATCATTTGGCTAAATTTACAACTTACCGTGTTAATCAGATCCGCTGCTGCAAGCAGTTAGCGCCATGCGTCAACAAGGCCAAAACACAAACTGATTGTTAACTGGTCAGATTAATATTACATTATTATTTATTGAAGAAAAATTTACGTCTATTTTGTGTTTGACACATTAAATATTGCATTTTAAAATACTGATTTGTTTACAGAACAAATCAAAGCATACATAACATAACAGAGCATCACGCACCTGCAGTGTTTCCAACAGCATAGAGATAAATAAACTAAACTAATAGAATAAACTAAACAAAAAGAAAAAATAGATAGGCCTGCACTAGATATTTTTCATTTAAATGAAAAATTTAGACTACAAAAGGAAAACACTGACTCCTTTTTAAGAAGCGGCATGCTGTTTATCCAATCATGTTATTTTCTTCCATCAAATAAAAATATCAGGCTACCTCGAATCGATCGCATTAAATATGCATTTAATTAATGCTCTGCTGTTAATATTATATTACAAAACCCGTCAACATTTTTAACATAGGTCATTAGTTTAAAGATAATGTCTTATGACTTCTTTCCTCCGTCTCACTCGCGGTTCATAGGTTATTGTAAAAATGTATATTATATAAGAACTATTAATGACTCTAATTTTCTAAATGGAAAAGGCTGGTTTGTTAGTTGTACACTAAATTATCAAAACTATAGCCTATTTGTTGAGTTTATGATGCAGATCCCAGGACGGAGGCGGTCAGGATCAGCACAGGTTTGGCAACTCGTCTGTCAAACTGCAGTATTCTTTGCTTCTTGGCAAACGTGTTGTCGGCACGTGTGGCTGCACGTGTTACCGTCCCGCGAATTAACAAATGTTGCACATCAGGGGCTGATCACACCGAGCGCACCTGTCCGTTCCAAAAGCGGGACGCGCGCCGTACTGAATAGTCTAATATACGAATAGTCTAACCGGTAAATAAATCTAAGTGGTTTAAGCTTGCATGTGTGGGCATAGTTTGATGTCTTTAGCTACGTAAAATGTTAAACATTTATATTATTTGAAATAAAACTGAAAGAAATAAAGGGAATACAATATCATTTAGGCTAAACAACTCGTTTGGCACTGAAGCCATGATCCGTTTGCAATGTAAACGGTATCGTTGCAACTTTCATTGATAAATCAGTAATAGTGCATATTATTATTACTATAAAAAGTATATTATTGCCTTAAGTCAGTAGCTTAGGCAGTAATGCAAAGTAATAATAAATGTAGGCTATATAAATAGTCTGAAAGGAAAAAAGAGGGAACAAAATCAGTCACCAGGTCTAGTGCCCCCCTAAGGGATTAAAATGCCCCCTCAGTTATGACATCCTGGCGCCGGGCCTGCCTGGATTACTGGCACACGCCATAGGCACATTATATCTATTATGGCATTATGTTTTTGAATATTATGAATATTTACGATTAATTGATAAATTATTGTTATTTATAAGGACACGTTGTGTGAGGCGGCGTACTTAGGACACGTTGTGTGAGGCGGCGTTTTTAGGACACGTCGTGTAAGGCGGCGTGCTTATGACACGTCATGCGAGGCGACGTCTTAGTTAAGACGTACTAAACACGTCCAATTTTATTTACAATTTTCTTACTTGCGTCGCCGCTACGTCGACTGCTCCTTCTCCTTCTCCATGTAAGGCTGAGAAGTGGCTGGCTGCTTGCCGTACATGTTCACTATGTTACATAACTGCCCCCTGCTGGCCATGTGCGTCTTGTGTTGGTCCATGTTTTGCATTCACACGGGATACTGCAGTAAACTATGAGAACACTTTAAATCACTCGCGCGATTTTTGTGGCCATATCTGTATAATGTGATTAATAATTTAATAAAAGCCTGTTCATTTATCATCAGTTTGTCTCCTGTTTCTGTTCTTTCTGTCCAAAGTGAACTCCTAATACTGACAGAAGACAGCCGTGAAGATAATTCAGTCCTAATTGCTGTTTAACAGGTTTAGGTTTTCAGCAGCTCTTCACTGTTTTTGGGAAAACATGAAGGAATTAAGTTAACTTATTAGTCTTTACAAATTTAAGTGGACTGAACATAAAACAATTAACTTGTCAAGACTTATATTGTTTCAGCTCATTTATAGAAGTCACTTGAACAAACAGCAAACATCATTTTCTGAGTGTTCTGACTGCTTCAAGTGTCTTGCAGTTTTGAGAATAAGGTTGAGATGGTGAACGTGAGCCTGGATGTCCTGGAGATTTGCACTCAGACACTGTTAGTGAATATAAAATCATGACACAAAAAAGATGAGATGAAAGTATTGTCACGATCACCAGCGGTCTTCTGTCTCCATATGAACTACAACTCCTGTCGTGCACCACACTCACACACCTGCTCCAAGTCTCCTTTGCTTACACTCACACGGCTGGGAACTGCTCATGAACTGATTAGATGGACTTTATAAACAGCACACACACACTTCAGTGCCGAGTCTTGTAAGCTGTTTTGTGAACTTTACGACGTGTTTCCCTTGCCTTGTCAGTTTTGACACTCGCTTGGTTTTGTTCGTTTTACTGTTTATTCCTGTCTGCTGCCTGCCTCTCGCCTGATATTTGACTATGACTCTGGATTTCCCGTGTACATCTGTTTGTCCTTGTGTTGACCATTGCTCACCTGACCAATCTGTTTAATAAACCCTGCATTTGGATCTGCACGTCAGTTGTCAGTGCCCACTTCACATAACAGGTATCTATATTATATTATTTTATACCTGTTCTTAAAATATCAGAGAGACTACATGCTTTTGCAGCAGTTGGAGATGGATCCGTGTTTGAGTTAAAGATCTGGGTTAATATTCAATTCATGTCTATTTCTATAGCCCTTTTACAATGTAGATTGTGTCGAAGCAGCTTCACATAGAAGTTCAAGTAAAGTCCAGATTTCAGAGTTGGAGTTCGGTTCAGTGTGGTTTAAATTTCAATACTGAAAGTCCAAACACTGAAGAACAAATCCATTGATGCGCACTTCCACAAGTCACGATTCGAGCAAGCCAGTGGCGACAGTGGTAAGGAAAAAAAATAATAAAAAAGGCGAAACATTTGTTAAATTTGTTAAAATTACAGGAGTTTTCCTGGAGAAATAACAAATCAGGAGGCACATTAGAGGGGTCTGAAATATGGGCGACTCCCAGGAAAAATGGGAGTGTTGGCAGATATGTGGAGGTGGTGGACAGAGGTGTGGACTCGAGTCATAAATTTGATGACTTTAGACTCAACTTGACAAAATATGAAAAGACTTGCAACTCGACTTGGACTTGAAAATAAATGACTTTGACTTTCACTTGGACTTGCACCTATTGACTTGTAAAGACTTGCTATATCTCATAAAAAGCGCAAAGATAAAAAGTATGTTGACACGGAGCGCTCTATTTCTGCATGTCTGTGTGCGTGTGTGTGTGTGACAGAGAGCATGCCCGAGCATGTTGATTCGTAACAACGTTACAACACAGGAACGTGGCAGTTTGCGAAATGATACCGAAGATAGTTTCGTTTGGCTATAAACATTACAAGGTTGTCAACAAAAAAAAACTAATAGCAGTATGTAAAACATGCGGGTCGAAGATTACGAGAGGCCACAGCTTCTGTAAGGGTCCATTTATTAGTCCGATGACGGAGCTAACAGTATGGGTGAAGGTAAATGCGTGTAAGCCTTTTAGCACATGTGAAAGGAAATATTTTTACTTATAAAAACATATTTTGATTCGCTTTCATCTCCGAATTTAATCTGACTCCAATTCATTATAATTTAGGTATTCATTCATCCAATTCAAGCCGATTACCTTATAGGTTATGATTTGGTCTAATTTAGATCGATTAACCTAATAAATCCTTATTTTCAAGTAATGGTTCATTGCTTACCCGAAGTCGCTTAGAGTCAGTATGCTGGCCAGCTACATCTGCTCACGGACACATCCTCGCCGGTTCTGGTTCTTAGATAGAGGATATAACTGTAAACTAATTTCCTCTAAGTAATAATAGGCCGCCCCATGCTTGCTCATACATAAAGAAAGTTTGATTTAGCCACTAGATTATAACATACTAAGTCAGTAGATTCAGTCAGAAATCAACAGGTCTTAAATGTTGTGCTAGAAGGCTTCATCCATTTAGCCCGACTGTATGACAAAATCCCGGTCGCAGGTCTGCGGAAACATCAGCCTAAGACAATCTACTAGATTCAAATTATTTCAGGAGATATTTAGTTAAACAAAAGTCTTTACATTTATTTGTCAGGCAAAGATTTTCCATTCCAATTCACATAATTATACACGATAAGCCAATTCAGATTGTACAACAGATCTTAAGATTAATACCTGACCATGTAGAAAGACATTGCAACATACACGCTCTGGGACAGAACCCAGAAACTTGTACATTGCAACGGGGTCTTCTGGTTACAGAATCCCCCGACCTAAACAACACCGATACCTTATATACCCAACAGGCACAGTGACCCTTGCCTAGTGTATTTGATGTGTTAATCATCTCCGGAGGGGGGAGCATCTGGCAGAGATTTTATCAAAGTCAAAACCCAAATAACCAAATATAAGTTAAATATCACAATGACATTAAGACCACTTTACCAATCACACAGAGACATTTAAAATGATACCAAACATGACAGGCTAACGTTTGTAAGTTGAGCAGATACACCACATATATCATTTCACCATAGAAACCTGAATTCTGGTCATTTCTGAGTGACCTTTCAATACCCCTGGCCGTATCACTAGGGAGGGCCGAACGGTGTGAGGACAGATGGTGAGACAACAGCTTTCTCGTGATCCTTGGAGAAGATTAGAGAGTTTATGGTTTTACTGCCTGGTAGTTCTCGTGGTTTTCTCTCGTGGAATTCCATAACAATTCTCAGGGTATTATTATTATGGAGAGATATATCCATCCTTACAGCTAGCTATGGGAGTCAGTGGCTATCAGTGTGTCCTACATTCTTCACAATATTTGATTATTTTGTTCAACAGAAGAAAAAAAAACTCAAACAAAAAATATAGATTGAAGAGGGATAGTTCACCCAAAAATGAACATTTACTCACCCTCAAGTGGTTCCAGATCTTTGTTTGTTTATTTTGTTGTACACTAAAGAATTAAAGGTTAAAGAAGATATTTTAAAGAAAGCTGTAAACCCGAAATCACTGATTTCCAGAGTAGAATAAACAAATACCATAAAAGTAAATGGTTACAGGTTTCCTGCTTTCTTCAAAATATTATTTTGTGTTCAACAGAAGAAAAGAGTCAAATAGGTTTGGAACAAGTACGAGGTTTTGAACGAATTGTCCTTTTAAGGGTGAATATGTGGTGAATTTGGGGTGAAATAACTTTTAATAAATTTTATTTATTATTAAAGTACAATTATTATTATTATTTAATTTAAAAAATGCCCTTTTTTCCACTTGAGCCCCTGCCCTTTAAAAGGTCTCTGCATGTCCCTGCTGTATGTGATAAATAACATGTGAAAATAGAATTAGTATGTCCGAATTCATAGTATGTTGAAAGGAGTATGCCAAAAATTCCCGAATGGTTTACTATTTTCGGTCAAAATTTTAAGTGTAGATCTGTCCATACTCTAATCGCTGATATTGCCCACAGTGCATTGCGCGTTGGCCGTGAATTTGATTAAAACTACAAAACCGGATAAAAAGTGTAAACAAACTACAAACATGATGGACGCGCGCAGTGTCGGTGCTAGCTAGAATGGCACCTTGGGTGAACCCCCCACATACTTCAGTTTTGTCTACTAGAAAAACTAGCTGTGAGCCAACACCTCCTGTCATAAGTATCAAAAAAGGCTGTTATCTGGTTTCACAGCGCATGAGTGGCGCATATTTTATCGTCATGCATGTAAACAACCGGGATTCACACCAGGAGGCGCATAGGAATGGTTTTCTGTGTGCATGTGTCAGTTTGCTTTCATCAGCGCTGTTTCAGTTGCACTTAGAGAATAACAAACTTGTGCGTGAAAAAGACGCCAAATGGCCACTAACATCTTTATTCTCCCATTACCACTCTTGGGATTAATACACTTGTATAAAGCAAAACACATCTCAAAGCTTACTGGACCACATATGATTTTTACCGGGGCATGTTTTTGTTTTATTTTTGCATCGTCTCCCCGTGCCGTCCCCTGCGAAATGCTGCCCTGGGCGATCGCCCATATTGCCCATGCCTAAATCCGCCACTCAATGTGCGAGACCAACCGTCAAGTCGAAAAGCTTTGGTAAAGATGTTTGTATGACTGTTAGTTAATATTTAGCCCACTGGAGAATATTTAAATGGCATTGTCTGTGATATAAATTGGCTGCAACAACAATACTGAACTTATATAAAGACGTGTTTGGACATTAAGGTCTGAATGCAGAATTATCCTGAGGAGACCAGAGGAGATTTCTCTGCATGAAAGACTCGTGAATGGGAGATCATCCTGCTGCTGCTTCTCCAATAAGGTAACAAATTAAATACGACATGAATGTGGATGATTAACAGGGCTCTTAACCTAAGCAACACAACGATCTGTTAACAAGTAGTATGTCCCAAAGCTTGCATACTCTTCTATTACACACTCAAAAGTATATATTTTTCTTCACAAAAAAGTACATATTTTGGGGCGTAGTATAAGTATGCAAACTGGGATGCAGCGACAGTGTTCAGCCTCTTCACTAGTAAAGAAAGGACTGAACTCCCTATACATCGTCAGTGTTGATTCTCAGATATCAGTTTACTTACGTCTCCTGTGTCTTCCAAGTCTCTCCTAGTGTGGTGTCTCCTGGTTCCTCATCTGGTCTTCATCCTGTTTGCCATCTGTGGTATCCGTCTCCAGTCTCCAAGCCTGCACAGTCAAATATGCAGTTTATGTTCATGGACTTATAATCGGCATCAATATACTCAGATCCGCGCTAGAGAAGTGCATCTGCAGACCAGTCCTGTTGGCATTTCAGTTACAAACTCAGGAATTTGCCCATGCTGCATCATTAGTTAAATAATGACCACAAACATGTTAACGTGTCTTCGTAGTTGTCTAAAATAATGTGTGTTTTTTGTAAGTCTTTTGTAAATAGCCTAGCGGTGTGGCTTTCGGTGTAGTTTGTTACCTCAAATGGTGCGGGCCGCAGAACATATACTCAAACAGATTTGCCATGTTTGAAGCTTGGAGAAATACAAAAATTAAAGTTAGTCTCTGTGTGCACAGACGGAGCACCTGCGAACCTTACCAGAGTCTGCCTGAAAACAGTGGTCAGGTGCACAGCTTAGGTAATCTCCACGGTTTACTTAAGATATGATCTCAAATCTACCAAGTCATAGAAATGCTGCACGTATGAACTGATAAATCACGTATGAATTGGTAAAACAGTGTATTTATAATCATTGGCTTTTCTGACACACACACTGTAAATGAGGCGCTGTAAGCAGATCTAATCTCTCATTTAAATATGTAAATGTAAATCATATATTTAAAATACAAGTTAATGTTTACATTTCAAGTGGGAGACGGGGATAGTTAAAACACTTCCAATCTCTACAACCAGGAACTAGCTACAAATCAGTACATTGTCTTCACACATGCTCATATTAGTCCTCATAGCACATATGAAAGAGAAGACTCCTTCAGCTAAGAAAGTCATATTTTTACTTGAATTATTTTTGAGATAGCAATGCCTGATGTGTAGTTAAACCCATGTAATGTGTGTGTGTCTGTGTGTGGATATATTTAATCCACATTATTGGTGAGAATGTTTTAGCTGTGAGCAGTTAGGAGAACAGATTCATGGCCACATAACACTGGGTCAGTTGTAACAACAAAACTCCTGCTAGTAACATCAGTGAAATGTTTCCACCAACCCCAAGCAGATTTAAAACTCTATTTCTCTGATTTAATGTCAGTATACCTATAGCTCTTGAAAGGGAAACAAGGCAAAGTAGTTTCAGTTCAGTGCTTGGCTTCTGTGGGCTCATGAAGCCTTCAACTGTTGAAGCTGATGCACATTTGTACATTTGATTCAACTTTGTAACCCAGAGACACACAGATTATACTGAAAGCTCAATGTTGAATAAAAAGCTTTCAGATCCATTTGTTGGTCATAGTTTTGTTAGATTTTGCTGTATTTGACTTAACCGTTCTTGTGGGGCTCGCCAATGTATTAGATGACTAATACATAAAATAAGTAAGCTGACCAAAGTTCTTATGGGGAGAAGGCTTTATTGAAGACAATCAATTGTGCAGTTCCACAGCAGTGATGTTAACTCGTCGGTCCTCAAGTAACTTAACCCAAAGTACTGTCTGTGAGAAAGTACTTTATACTAGCATCAAACAAATCCTTCTGTGTTTACTCAGCAGGACCCTCTTATCAGATTTTCAGCTGTTGTTTTGCTATTACCCATTGAGATCGTGAAAGGGTCACACCTATCGTAAAAGGGTCATTTAGTTCACACCTATCAGTTTGTGGGGGTTGAGGCACAGGTCACCCAATCATACAGAGAATTGATCACATCAGAGTTCAATCAATGTAAATGCAATTTAACTAAAATGCACACAATCTTTCACAACAAATGGATAATAATGAAGATAAAGCACTTAGGAAATAATCACAACAACACTAACTACATGATACAAGTAATGCAAAACAAAACCATAAGGTTAAAGAGTCAGTGAGATGGCAGGTCTTGACATGAGGACTCCTGAGTAGCCACAGCGTCCTGTGGTAGCTAGCACAACTTTTATATACCTATTGATGAGTAATGCAGGCATCCAATCAGGATTTACCACATACTCCAATCTGGAGTCTTGGGATCATCACAGTGTATTAATATTGTAAAACTTAGTACCTGTTGCTTTGCCTAACTCATAAAATATTCATCAAGTTTGTATTCTACTCAAAAAAAGTAAATGTAGTAAACTAGAAAGAATCTTGAACCTAAAAGTAAAGAAACTTCACTACTAAAAGCTGCAACACAGGACAATTGAATGGGCTTTTTAAACTTGAGGCCATGGTATACTGCAAACTAACCTGCTGGAGCTCCACCTTCTTTGATGTGCAGTGTCTTCCCAGTGATTTGTTTCTCATTCAGGGAGTCAGACAGAGAACATCATTCAAAACAACACTAGCAACATGAATACACTGGAGAGTGGAGTACAGATGTATCCGCACCAGTGTGGGTCTTCATGGGTTTATTAAGTTCTAAAAAGTTGCTGAAACTCATCCCACACCGAAGCTGCGGTCATACTAGAGGTTGAGCATGTGAAATTCTGTTGTACAACGCTGCGAAAAGGGGCGGGATTAAAAAAGATGATTAGACATAAAAAGTGAGCGATTGGTCCATATTTTAAATTTCTGTCTAGAGAGGTCATGTTTTGATCTTCGATTGGTCTCACACAGTCGAGTGATGCGATTTCACAAATCAGAGTCCACCAAGATTGAACTTTGCAAGGCAGTGAACTGGGAAACTTGACCGGTCTGACGCATTTGCGTGCATGTGAATGGAAGTCTATGGGGAGAAAAGTCCAGTGTAAGTAGCTTATGTGCAAGTGAATGGTTTCTCTCCAGTGTGGATCCTCATGTGTTTATTAAGGTGTGATGATTGGCTGAAACTCTTCCCACACAGAGTGCATGTGAATGGTTTCTCTCCAGTGTGGATCCTCATGTGTTTATTAAGGGATGATGACTGGCTGAAACTCTTTCCACACTGAGTGCATGTGAATGGTTTCTCTCCAGTGTGGATCCTTGTGTGTTCATTAAGGTGTGATGAGTGGATGAAACTCTTCCCACACTGAGTGCATGTGAATGGTTTCTCTCCAGTGTGGATCCTCATGTGTTGATTAAGGGATGATGACTGGCTGAAACTCTTCCCACACTGAGTGCATGTTAATTGTTTCTCTCCAGTGTGGATCCTCATGTGTTCGTTAAGTTGTGATGAGCAACTGAAACTCTTCCCACACTGGGTGCATGTGAATGGTTTCTCTCCAGTGTGGATCCTCATGTGTCGATTAAGGTGTGATGAGTGGCTGAAACTCTTCCCACACTGGGTGCATGTGAATGGTTTATCACCAGTGTGGATCCTCATGTGTTGATTAAGGTTTGATGAGCAGCTGAAACTCTTCCCACACTGACTGCATGTGAATGGTTTCTCTCCAGTGTGGATCTTCATGTGTACATTAAGGTTTGATGAGCAGCTGAAACTCTTCCCACACTGAGTGCATGTGAATGGTTTCTCTCCAGTGTGGATCCTCATGTGTTCATTAAGGTGTGATGAGCAGTTGAAACTCCTCCCACATTGAGTGCATGTAAATGGTTTCTCTCCAGTGTGGTTCATCATGTGTAGATTAAGGTTTGATGATTGGCTGAAACTCTTCCCACACTGAGTGCATGTGAATGGTTTCTCTCCAGTGTGGATCCTCATGTGTCGATTAAGGTGTGATGAATGGATGAAACTCTTTCCACACTGAGTGCATGTGAATGGTTTCTCACCAGTGTGGATCCTCATGTGTAGATTAAAGGATGATGAATGGATGAAACTCTTCCCACATTGAGTGCATGTGAATGGTTTCTCTCCAGTGTGGATCCTCATGTGTTGTTTAAGGTGTGATGAGCTGTTGAAACTCTTCCCACATTGAGTGCATGTAAATGGTTTCTCTCCAGTGTGGTTCTTCATGTGATCATTAAGTTTTGATAATTGGTTGAAACTCTTTCCACACTGAGTGCAGGTGAAACGATTCTTGTCTCTCTTTTTCAAAATACCAACAGTCTGTAAATGAGTTTTTTCCTCAATTTTGACATGATGTTCCTCCTCTTTACTCCCCTCATTCTCTTCAGTTAGGTCTGAAATAAATAAATAAAACATTAGTTTTCATTAAGTCTTAAAAACTCACATAAAAAAAAACACTTAAAAAAGTGAAAAGACACTGGAAACATTGGCTACACACACTGTAATTTTGATGCACATTAAATCTAAAATAATTCATATCATATTTTGTTTAGTTCATTATTGTGAACAAGTTTAAGCAGATTCAATTCAATTCATCTTTATTTATCTAGTGCTTTTACAATGTAAATTGTGTCAAAGACGCTTAACATAGAGGTTATAGTAAATGGACTCAATGCAAGAACTCTGCTGACGTGTTTCCAGTAGAATATCAGTCAGAGTCTTTACGTCCGCATAGCGCGTTCTACAGCGAAATCTAATAGTGGTGAAACCTAAACGCATCAGTGCATGGCAAAGAAGAGAGATTTACTTCTAAATTGATGAGGATCTAGTGCCAGTGGATGTCCAGCATCTGGAACATCATTATTGTTCAGTTCCAGAACCCACAGTAGTTCATTAATACACCAGATCAGGCTGACAATCTCCGTGAAGAGGTGGAATGACTGAAAGGAGACTGCTTTGATGCTGCTTTTGGTGATGTTATAAGGTTCTAAAGGTAGTTAAAAAATGATGTACTAGAATTTAACCCAGATGAAAGAAGTAACAGGTTGTAATTGAATATTAAATAATATTAAGTTTTTAACCATACTATAACATTTTTTATACTGTATATATTTTAATATTTACAACTTAATGCATGCAACAACATATTGCAGTATTAACTATCATAAACTTGAATAAATTGCAATATAATGTGTCTATATCTATATATATACATAGTTTGTCATATAGTTTGTCATGGGGGCCAGTTCATAAAGAGCATCCCAAATGAGGGGCTGGAGAGATGTGACTTGCAATATAAGCAGGGCCGCCGCTAGCAATTTTGGGCCCCATGAAAAAATATGAGGATGGGCCCCCTACTACCAAGCTAGCTATCCAAACTCTTTGTCTGCAATGTAGTTATACTGACCTATGCATTTTATTATTGATTTTGTCCACTACTTATCAGTATTTAGTAAGAGAACGGCCATGACTGTAGCTAGCAGATGATTTATTGTTTAAATGTAAATGTAGTACAAAAAAAGGAACAGTAATCAAGTATTCACTGAAAATTGTACATTTCTAAACACACAAAACACCAATATGTAACTATTTAAATAACTGTACTGCAGTAGTGTCTCATACAATGTGCAATACACTTTGATTGAGGATTTTGTAAGCTAGAAGGCCAGGCGTTTGGCACTTGGAATTTAAGTTACCGTCAGGTTAATCAACAGACCGTTTCAAATGTATTTATGATGTGTTTATTTGGTTTGCAGTGTGCTGGATTTTGCACTCTGTTAATAACATTTATTTTTTATTTTTTTATTATTATTATTATTTGCCGGCTAGAGAGCCAGGGTTTTGCCATTTAATGGTCAGTTTAAACAAAAGAACATTTCTTATTTATGGGTCTCATTGTAGTATAATTTTGTGTCTTATTGATTTAGTGTATCGTGTGTCATTTGGGATGCAGCTAATGAAATGAATGACCAAAATACCTAATAATAGCCTACCTGGCATGAGTGTAAACGCATTCACCATCGGGAGGCGCTATAATCACTCTCACAGGAGAATACTGCTCTCACAATCCAAGTTATCCAACATGTGCGCGTGATAGCTCCGCCCCTTCTGGTACGTGCTCAAACCTGCAGTCGTTGAGTGTGTGTAGTGTCCATCATTACACACTTCAGTTTACCGGCTGAATGAGTGCATCATCCGGGTAAATAAAGTGCATTATTGTTAGAGTTTTTAGTGTGAACGCACTACTTACACTATTTATACTAAAAAATGGCGTAGAATAGTGCATACATATGCGATTTGGGACGCAGCTGATGTTAACCTCGAGGTCATCGCTGCTTTGACAGTTTACCTGACGATCGCACTCAACTCTCTTCCCGCTACTGACGGACTGAACCATACAGCGAAAGGGGGGGGGGGGGGGGGGGTGCAATTTGACAGTGACAGTTGTGACAGACACGAGGGGCAGATATAGGCCGTATTTTAGTTTTTTTTGTTTCTAATAAATTGTTTTACTTGTAATTTAGAGATACATTCATAATTTATATTACATTATAGTACTGTTATTAATTATAAAGCAGATCTCTGTGGGCCCCCTAGAGTGCATGGGCCCTTGAGTGGATTGAACCATCCAGCACTGTCTCGGTAAGTAATTTCATAATTCATCATTTCAATTTCATTCTTTCCAAAAAAAGGTTATTCAGTCTGAATACTTAATGCCCCAGCTGATTTGATGTAATTAACTAAGCATAATGTATGTATAAATGTAAACAAAAATAATTGCACTGTAAGCCACGCACAACTCTCACCACTATGTGCGCTTTGAGGTCCGCTTGCGAGCCATGCGCGCACCGCTCCTAATATGCGCACATCTCCATTAGGAATAATGAACTTGCATGCGGAAAAGACGTGATATACGAACGGCCTGCACATATCCAAATGTTTTCGGCTGCCCGCACCACTCGCTTAATGTCAGGTGATTCACACTCTGCACAGCCTTCACCTGCAGCTTCTCACTTCAGAACTATAGCAGCTGTTTTTCAACTAAACTAAATTTATTAAATCTTCACTTGATTAAAATATTCTTGAACATACATGGTAAGACTATATTTTTATAAGGGGACATTAGTTTGGTTGTATTGTACCTTTTTAATTTGCAAAATAGTCTTAAAATAAACAAGTTGAAATAGAATTGGGATAAAAATCGTGAACCAGGATTTCCCCAGAAAAAAATCGTGATATATATATATATATATATATATATATCACCCACCCCTAGTTTTAGGACTTCAGTTGCCAATTCGAGAAATGATCAGGAATAATAAACAGCTATTTCCTCGACAAACAAGTGTGTTCATGACTATACATACAAAGAAATATGATAAAATTAGACAATATGAATTTGCAACATCAAGCAGCATTAGGCATGGGCCAGTATAAGATTGTGACAGTATGAAAACCTTGGATAAAAATATAAGTTTCACGGTACTGTGATTACTGCTCTAAAATATATATTTTTTTAAATGTCTGGGTAAAAACTACAACTTTTCTCTCTTTTAACAGAATATATTTAATTTTGAGATTTTTTTTGTAAGTATTTTGGAGCAGTAAACATTTAAGGCTTAATAATTCAAATGAATCATTGACTTCTGCTGTCTTCATTTGTTTCAAAAACACAGATTTATTTACCATTTAAAACGGCATCTTTGAATACTGTAGGAACAGCATAGCAGAAAACTTTGGTGGTTTTAAAACCTTGACTTTTCCAAACCGTGGTATACCTTGAAAATGGTTATTGTTCCAAGCCTAAGCAGCATAACACTGTTTTTAGGATCTAAAAATTATTTTTTTAAAGAAATCTCAAGCCAAAAAGATTCCAATGGCGGGGCCTGCTGGTACATGAAGAATATGGTCAATATTCTGATGAACTTTACGCTCAAATGTTTGCATATCATCAGCATGCTGTAATCCATTTCTGAAGCAGCAAAAGTCATTGTTAGACTAGTTTGTTGGCCAGTTGTAGTCAGTGCAATGCTAAACGTTATTGTTCCACTAGAGTTTGTTAGTTTTGTCTCACGTCGTCCCACAACAACATCATATAGCTGTACTGGTTGTACATATATACTGTACAATGTTTTATAACTATTAATTACTTTAGTGTCCATTTCATTCAGCATGTTTAAAATTTTGATGTTTTCTGACATACTTTAAACCAGGGTTTCTGCAGGTTGCACCAATTAAAATTTAAGACTTTAAGACATTTTAGGACCATTATGACTAAAATTTTAGACTCATAAAAGGCTAAAGGCTGAGGATTTTTTTCAAATGTACCAGATGGAAAAGTTTTATATATATATATATATATATATATATATATATATATATATATATATATATAATTTAATACATTTAATAATACAATAACAAATAATAATGAATAAAAATTTAACATTTTAGATGCTTTACTTGTGTCCTTTTTTCCAACATAAACTTTCTTTAAAATAATTTAAAAAAAATGAACAAATGTTTTAAAAGTTTTAAAAACTATAATAAACTAAATCTATGCACAACAATCTGTCCAGGTTGATGTCCTCAGCAGTAAATACATGGAGCACATTTAAACAAATGTTATTGTGAGGAAAATAATTAAACCATTATGATAAATAGAGTTAAAATGACCTTTTTGAGTAAAAAGTTTATTGAGATGATTGTTGGTGATTGTATGGGTTTTGGCCAGATTGGGAAGCAAAACATGAACAAAGTAAAATTAAAACTTGTTGAAAAAAGATTTATGATCTACAACACAATATTTCGGTAAATTTAAGACTTTTTAAGACCTCGCAGAAACCCTGTTTAAACACAATAGCCCTGGTAATTATTATAATGATGTAATTGTAATTCAGATACTATCTGTGAGAACTATTAACAACTACTAGAAACAAGTTTAAACCCTTAAAGAAGTTGATGAAAAGGGGAAATAGACAGTACTAACTAAGCAAACACTATCACTGTAATAGAAAAATTGTGATCAACTTGACATATGTAAATGGAAAGTACTAAACCAACACTATCACCGTAATAGCAGATATCTTTTAGGAGAATACTGTAGGTCAAATATCATCAGCTCAGTTAAACTTTAATTTATTGTTTTTATTTATTTTATATAGTTCCAGTGCTCAAGGACACTTTACAAACAGTAGAAGAACAAGAAAAGCAATACCTTAAGAAGGTAGAGGTATTGGGAAGCTAATAATACATAAAACAAATGACAAAAGACACGGGGACAAGTAACGAAAGAAACTCATTCCTGCCTTTCAATGAGTGCTGATGTGTGTTTAGGAGAACTAGGCAGCACACTCAGGGCTGCAAGATGGATTTAATTTAGTAAACTTGGTGCAAAGGTGCTATATCTATTTCTCTCTTCATCATCCATCGGCTGTGTGTGCCACTGAACTCAACCCAAATGGCACACACACACCTAGCAAATGTCAGGATGACCACAGGACTTCAAATCAGCTCCTGAGTGGACTTGGGGCTGATGCATTACACAAGGACAGTGATAATGCCATGCAGCCAAAA
This sequence comes from Danio albolineatus, assembly GCA_903798035.1. Taxonomy (NCBI): domain Eukaryota; kingdom Metazoa; phylum Chordata; class Actinopteri; order Cypriniformes; family Danionidae; genus Danio; species Danio albolineatus. Next base: position 11,591 of record CAIGQQ010030141.1, on the reverse strand, counting down.
CACCCACTGTTGATAGAGACACTGCCTCCTGCGCCCTACACACTGAGGCCAACACAGACTGACTGTGATCGATCAGACCAGCAGCAAGTCTCAGCGTTCAACAATGATCCTCAGGAAAACAGCCAGGAAAATATATTTCAGCAGCCAGAATCTCCAGACCCACAACCTCTGCCACCTCTTGTCACCAGACACGCTCTCACTGTCACCTTGCTCACCTCTCTTGGACTTTTCTAAAAAGATGGAGGAACTGGTGTTTGCTGGAACTAAACTTTCACACTCCTTTGCCGCAAGCCCCCAGTTATCACCCAAAAAGTGGCGTGCTCCACAACCACCCTCCTGAAGAACCCTCCGATCACACCACCAGGGCTCAAACAGCGCCCCATCTTCAGCTGGTGAACACAACAGCTGTCGGTGATGTATGTCGGGTGCCTGCTTAGATAACAGTATCTTTATCAAATGTTTACAGAACAATTTATTACGAGACAGAAAACCAAAGGCCTCTTCAAGCCTTATAGCAAATCATTCAAATCTGGTGTTGATTAAATGTAGATCTGAGACTACTGTAGGGAAAACAGCTAAAACTGTTAAGTTAGCACTTTTAAACATCCGATCACTTAACAATAAGTCACTTTTAGTCAATGATTTTATCAGCACAAATTGCCTTGATTTTATGCTTTTAAATGAAACTTTTTGAGTTTGCTCATTTCTTTACTGATAAGATCAATAATATCAGAAAGGCAATCAGCTCATCCAATCAGCCAAACTGTGTCGACATCAGACAAGCTCAACCACAACTTAAGACACCAGGCATTATGTCTGATTTCATGGCAATTGATGGCGAAATCTTAGAAGAGATTGTGCAAATTATGAGAACATCAACCTGCGATCTTGACACGCTCCCCACATCATTCTTTAAAACTGTGTTTAACGGTCTAGAAATGGATCTTATGAAAGTGGTGAATGCTTCACTTCTCCCAGGGATTTTTCCAAACTCACTTAAAACTGCAGTAGTTAAACCCCTCTTGAAAAAGAGCAACCTGGATAACACCCTACAGATCAACTACAGGCCAATCTCTAATCTCCCTTTCATTGGCAAAATCATTGAAAAAGTTGTTTTTAACCAGATTAACAGGTTCTTAAGCTTGAAGGGGTGTTTAGACAATTTTCAATCTGGTTTCAGAGCACATTACAGTACAGAGAGCGCCCTTATAAAGATAATCAATATCCGCCTAAATACAGATTCAGGCAAACTAACAGTGCTGGTATTGCTGGATCTCAGTGCTGCATTCGACACTGTCGATCACAGCATACTTCTGGATAGGCTGGAAAACTGGGTTGGGCTGTCTGGGACAGTCCTCAAATGGTTCGCATCATACCTTGAATGGAGAGGTTACTATGTCAGTATAGGTGACCATAGGTCGAGGTGGACACCCATGACATGTGGAGTCCCACAAGGCTCAATTCTGGCACCTCTCCTGTTCAACCTTTATATGCTCCCTCTGAGCCAAATAATGAGAAAGAACCAAATCTCCTACCACAGCTATGCTGAGACACTCAGATCTACATAGCCTTACTGCCTAATGACTACAGCCCCATTGACACCCTCTGCCAATGCATTGATGAAATTAACAATTGTATGTGCCACAACTTCCTTCAGTTAAACAAAGGGAAAACTGAAGTCATTACATTTGGGAACAGAGATGAGGTTCTCAAGGTGAATGCGTACCTCGGCTCTAAGGGTCATACAACAAAAAATAAGGTCAAGAATCTTGGTGTGACTCTGGAGTCAGATCTGTTTCAACAGTCATGTCAAAGCAGTAGCTAAATCAGCATACTATCATCTCAAAAACATTGCAAGAATTAGATGCTTTGTTTCCAGTGAAGACTTAGAGAAACTTGTTCATGCATTTATCAGCAGCAGGGTGGATTACTGTAATGGGCTCCTCACTGGCCTTCCCAAAAAGACAGTCAGACAGTTGCAGCTCATCCAGAACGCTGCAGCCAGGATTCTGACCAGAACCAGGAAATCAGAGCACATCACACCTGTCCTCAGGTCTTTACACTGGCTCCTAGTTACATTCAGAATAGATTTTAAAGTATTATTACTTGTCTATAAATTACTAAATGGCCTAGGACCTCAATACATTACAGATATGCTGACTGAATACAAGCCTAACAGATCACTCAGATCATTAGGATCATACAAACTACAAATTCCAAGAGTTCAGTCAAAGCAGGGTGAATCTGCTTTCAGCTATTACACCCCCCGCTGCTGGAATCAGCTTCCAGAAATGATCAGATGTGCTCCAACATTAGGTACATTCAAATCAAGACTGAAAACACATCTGTTTAGCTGTGCCTTTACTTAATGAGCATTGTGCTACGTCCAACAGATCGCACTACTGTGTCTTTCTTTTCTTTTCATTCTTTTATAACTTGTTTTAACTCATTTTAATCTGTTTTTATCTGTTTTTTTATTATTTATTTTCTTATACTTCAATTTTATTTCTGTTTATGTAAAGCACTTTGAATTGCCACTGTGTATGTAATGTGCTATATAAATAAACTTGCCTTGACTTGCCAGTATTCTTATTATTAAAATATATCTAAATGACTATCAAATATATATCAAATGACTGAGTTGGTCTTTGAGAATGAAAATGAACCTGTTTGTTCCTGCAGATCTTCATGTTTGACTCTGAATGTTTCTTCAATCTTCACATCTTCACTCTCCTCTTTAATAAACGCCATCTTTATAACAGTGTGGAGATCAGTCGCTTCAGCAGGAGTTTTACTCTGCGTTTGGACACTTTATCCTGTTTAAAATGAACAAAACAATAAAAATGTTCTGTTTAAAATAAAACAATGAACAGAAACAAAATAACTTCTCTTCAACACTTGATCAACAGTTTCTTTATATGAGAGTAATTAACTAAGAAGAAATCAGGTAAGTCAGAGCAAGAAACAACTGCCACAAATGACCTGATTAAAAGCAGTACTCCATTTCTTATATAAAGTGATGTTTACTTAGAATGGAATGACATTATGCTGTTTAATAAATTAAACCCTAATTAAAACACTTATTACACACATTCCTGTTACTTTATTCAAACAATAGCCCTCATCACTGTGAGTAAAGTACTTTTTTATATAAAGGATTACAATAATGTTTTCCACAACAGGTACATAATGTAGCATCGGATGAAAAACCTGAAACTTCAATCAGTCGGTTTAAATCTGTGTAAAAGTTTGAAAACAAACTTTTGTCCAGTTGAATCACAGCGTGGAAGCGGCACCAAAATAAAAATCTTTTTGTTTCGCTTTTTTTGCCACTTACTGTTGCAGTCAAGACTTGTTGATAAATTTCTTCCTCGTTTTCCACTTTCCACTAAATCTGCTCTCTCTCACACACAAAGGCACACAGATATTCACTATTCTAAGATGACCAAAACCTTTAATGTAAACAAACTTTCCGACACTTTTGAAAAACTTTTTAAATCTATTTCATGATGACTTCCATGTCTAAAACACTTTACTTCCTTTTAATATCCAAGTCCAAATCTCATCCTCATAATTTTGACCTCTTCTTTCCTATTTCTACAACTTCATAATTATTTTCCTTTTTTTATATGAATTGTTGTCTCTTTTTATCTGTATTCCACGTTTCCTGCCATTCTTTAGCAATATCTTTAGTAATAATATTTAACTTTACCTTTACTTACAGAAGCATTAAGGGGTAGTTCACATATGAAATACAATTCTGTCATTTACTCATCCTCTACATGTTCCAAACCTGTTTGAGTTTCTTCTGCTGAATGCAAATGAAGAGACACTGAAGAATACAGGGACAAAAAACAGCCACTATATGGTTCAACGGTTCCAGGGCTGGACTGGGACAAAAAAAATTGGCACTGGCATTTTGGGCTAGAGCGGCCCATTGCATACAATCAAAATGCTACCCATCTGTTCATGCCCTTGAATACGTTTACTAACTCCTATAAAAGCACAAAAGCCATACTCACAAGTCTTCACACGCGTAATCAACATTGTGTCTGTAAAGTTATTATTTCAAGCCACACTCCAGTTTCTCTTTTCTTTCAGACTTTACCTCATAACCCTCTGGCTGTTCTATAAAATGTCACACTCTATTGATGCATGTATATATGCTGTTTTTACATCCATCTGTTGAACAATCAGATTTTCTTGTACAGCTATTAGTATCAACACTCTTATACTAGTCATGTGAGCAGTTGGAGAAAAAGCCCACTCATAGTTCACACCCTTTTCTTAGCTGTACCCTTTGGCAACATACCGTACTTTGTATTTGTCGGACCGTCACTATTTGTCTTAATTGCAAAAACCCATTTCCCCCCACTAGATCTTTGCCTTAAGATAAGTTGGTAAGAGTAGAGGTTGCATTTTCTTTTAATGATTGCATTTCTTCACAGCTTTAACCCTTTCACTTGCATTCACTGGTGTTACTGCCTCTTTGTATGTTTGTGGTACATTAGACTCGAGTAACAATAATCAATGTTGATCACAACACCTTCAAATCCACAAACATAATGACTTAAATAAGCTCACAGGATATCTCCTCACTTCTGTTTTACCTTCCACCGGTTTGTCTTCAATGACCACTTCCATAGCACTTTGTGGGCTCAACTCTTGGTCTAATTTACAGACTCTCTCTTCCTGTTCTCAAAATCATCCTCAACTGGAATCTTTGATTCACCATTTGATTCAGATACAAACTGAACAAGTCTGTTTCTGTACGTTCTTGCTGTAAGGATAGTAGACCATGTATGCTGGACTGGTCTTGTCATATCCAACAAAACTGCCCCTCTCACACCTTGAATCCAACTTTCCTAACATTGCTTTGTCATTTCTGTAAGCGTAACACACTATCCCAAACTTCTGCATTCTAGCAATGTTGGGCTGTCTGCCAGTTAACATGAAGTATGGTGTCTGTTTTATGCGGTTGTTAAACACTATAGCTGCTGTTTGAACTGCACATGTCCATAGTGTCTTTGGTAACCCACTCTCTATTATCATGCATCTAGCCATTTCAAATAATGTTCTCCAATTTCATTCAGCAGTGCCAGTTTGGTGTAGAGAATATGGTGCTGATGCCTCATGTCTAATTCTACATTTACTTAAAACGCATTTGACACTCTCTCCCTGTGCATTCCATACTATTTACGGACCTGATATGTTTAACCCTTCCATATGGAGCTACATCGGCCAGGAATTTTTCAGTAGCGCTCACCGTGTCACTCTTATTTTTCAGAAAGTATACAAAAACTAGTCATCTGTGAAGGATAACTCATACTTATGACCATCTTTGGACCCTGGTGAATCAGTGTGCACCATTTCTAGAGCTGCTTTGGCTCCTGCATCTGGCCCTTTATTTCTAGTATGGACAAACTTTTCCTGTGTGAGGACTTCACAAAGTGGGATTTCTTAATCTCTCTTACACTTAATTACCACATCTGTCCTAGAAGCAATGAATTTGAAAGCTTCCTTTTCAGGACTTGTGGGGCTCATGTTCCTTTTAAATATGAAATAGGTTGAAACTCGTTTGGGCTACAATCCATTTGCCAGGATAAAAACAATATTTATCAACCAAATAAACAAACAAAAAAGGGCATATAAATTACTGAAGAACTTAAAACAACTTTGAACAATGCACACACGTTTAGATTTTATACATTTTGTAATGTTAGCATTCAGATATTGTTTGATTGTAAATTCAGAATGTTCAACTTACCTTTTCAGTCTTCAGTGAAGAAGTAGGATGAGAAATGGTCTCAGTAGGCTTTTCTTTGTATGTTGGTTAATAATCCCAATGTAGGAATCTACAAATGCAGTTTGTCCTCCAAAGTTGTTCTCTTTACTCAGCAAAATAAGCCAATGAAGATTCTGTCAGGAATTCAGAATATATAGATACAACCCTGCCGAGCTACTGGATCTGGAATGTGATTGGATAAGACTTAATTGGCCACCATTAATGCTGGTATAAAGATGCAAATGAGCAGTGAGGGAGCAGTGAAGACTCAGGACACATTACTGTGGGGGAGGGGAAGTTCAGCAGCTTTACAAACCGTAGTTTACAGAGAAATAATCATGTACTGGGAAAATAAGTTGCTGTTGTTGTATAGGCCTATTGAAAGCTTTGCCAAAACATTTCATGCTCCCTTGTAAAATTATTTAGTAGTACTTTTTAAACATATTTTATTATAATTTATGTTGTGGCTGCTGCATTTTGTTGTTAATGTTGATACACTTACATTGAGGTAACTTTAATTGAAACACATTTCAATTTTATTTTTCCCAAACCTGGTAATAAAATAATGCAAGACTTGTGTGTTGTTTTTGTAGAAGCTTCTCAGAGTCTCTTGGCTGAAGTCTTTGTTTAAAGATGCAAGTGAGCATTGAAGACTCAAGCCACACCGATGTCTCAATACACACAACTACATTCACTTATATAATAGTTATAGAAGACTCATACTATTATACAGTGGTTTTTAGTTTTTAATTTATTCATCATTCATAGAAACCATTTCTAAACTTCACAGTGAGGTTTTATTTGTGTTAAGTTCAGTCAATACATTGACATGAGCTAACTATTAACAATGTTTTAGTCATTTATTTATCACTGAACTTGTTCTTTATGTGAGTTTAGAGTCCTTTATTTCTCTTAAAGCACATGCAGCTCATTACTGGTTTCTGTAAGACTCAACACACTCTTAACAGGTCAATTATTTCATTCCAAAAATGTCTATAATTTTGAACTATCAAAATGTAACTTGCTTTTGTTTGTTTTCTTTCCTGCAGTTTTTAGTAGAACAGAACATGTGTGAGCAGCTTAGCTCTGTCAAAAACCTCTTATTCACTGGGTAGGTAACAAAGATGTTTTTCCCACTAACTTATACCTGTGTTTGTGCATACACATATGCATAGAAACTCACTAAAGAATATAAAAGATACCCTGTGACAAATCTTTTTCTCTTTAACACAGTACAGCTATCACATACTGTAATTTTTTGCAAGTTTTGGCCTTCTTAGATAATTGTTTGTACATTAATCACAAATGGAAGAGACACACTGTAACTTCAAACTCATTTGTGTTGTTTTCAGGTGCTGTGAAATGTTATGTACAAGCCGTCGAGGTGATCAGGTGTGAGTAAAGGTGCCGTATATCTGATCCAGTCCTCCAGCATCTGTTTGCTTCAAATTAAAGTCTTTTACATTTAAAGCTTTACGGTATTGCCACTTTGTTGCTAATAATCTATTCATATTATCTGAAATATGACTAATTATATCATTTTTGAAAATTTGCTTTAATATATAAAGCTTTAAAATGACTGTGTATTGACCTGTTTGTGAAGCTATTTGCATTGATATAATAATATATTTTAAATTACAGTCTTAAATATTTGCTGCATCAGCAGTGTTTATTTCTGGATTGTAAATGTTTTTACCTTCATTATATTTTTATATTATGATATATCTATAATCTACAATAATGACGTGAATTGCACTGACTCTGAGTTGATCACAAACTAAAATCAAGTTAACAGGAAAGGCTTATTTCAGACATTGTCAAATAAATTAACATCGCCGTAAACAGGTTGGGTTCATTTGATTTGGTCAACTTCCAGAGCTTCCTCTTTTAACCAGGAGAATGAGGGAAAATGCACCCACTCTGCATAGTGACATGTTGAAAAATTTAAACTAGCCTAATAGACAAAGTAATCAATGCAACTAAATCAATGCTCAAAAAAACCCAAAACATTAATGTGAAAGCAAGTTAGGCAGCGGTCACACAAACAATATGATTAGACATTGATAAAAGCAAGCGATTTCTCCATACAGTATTTAAATTTTCTGTACAGAGAGGTCATGTGTTGATCTTCTATCTTCTCAGGCACTCGTGTGATGCGATTTTGTCTTACCTTTGTAGTGTTATTCAATGAATTAGAAAATAATTACATCATAAGTACAATTTATTGTCAGCAGTTTATACAGGGTAATTCAAAGACAAGAGTTCACTTTCATATCTACACAATGCATAACTTTTACTGTGATTAACCTGCTACACCTACACCAGCTACAGCATTTCTCAGACTCCTTCTTCACCATGGCGTAAATACAGTGGTGGACATCTTTAACACAACAACTGCACTTAATCCTGTAACTTGTTTGCAACAATTAAATTTAAATATTTGTGTCACATCTTCATTTAAATAAATGCTCATCATTGTGTGCAATCATCTTTATCAATAGCTGCCTGATAGGCCAGACCATTCACTAAATAGGACCGTTTTACATATAAGAAACCTGTTAACAGGTGTAGCTGTTCATGCCAATACCAACATGATAGCCTAAAGCATATTACATGAACAGGACCTGCCTTACATCTCTTAGACAAATAAGCAGAGGTGTCTATAACAATGCATGCTTGATTCCCCAAATCATTACAGTCGTTACATTTGTATGGTGCCTTTTCACATATAAAAACAACCATTAGTAAGCCTAGTGCTTCTACTGTACCTCTGACACTCAAAACAATACAAAAATGAATTTATGACATAAATGTTCTTCACAAGTCCAAATTCTCGCAGGCTACTAGAATCTGCCATAGACACAAGCAGTGTTTTTTAACAAATGTATTTGTTACCATTCAAAGTAATCCACTTAACAGACACTGCATGGTCTATCTGATCAACTCCAAAGTAGTCCTTTACTTTTCCTTTTAAATACGGCATATTTTTTTACTTCTGATACTGGTCCCAACACACATTCACTACTAAAAATTGGGTGGTTGGAACTGTTCACATTCTGACAGCATTCGAACATTTGATTATGCTTAATCAAGGACTTGCAAACATTTTTGAAATTTACTTTTAAAACCCATTTTTTTTAAAAAAAACAATGTTTGGATTCGAATCTCATGCACATGTGACGGAGCATTGGTCCCAACAGTTTAATCTGGGATGGAACGTGAATCAAGTAATGTTGTTTAGGTGTAATGTTGTAATCTGGGAAAAGGTCCTTAAAATGTTTAAGATGCTGTTCGATAAGTACTTTCAAATTGTCAATAGTCTCAAGTATATATAACAGGTGAAAACAAAAGCTGAACGATCTCGAGAAGTTCAAGAATAAATGAAAAATATGCACTACCTTTAATCACGTCCAACTGAAATGGCAATATCCTGAGCAGAACAAGCATTTGACCGGAGGACTGCTTCAGTTTATTGTCATTGTAAGCTAATGTACTGTACTGTATGCAATAGGACAAGGCCTATCTCTAGCATCTTGGGGAGAGTATGGGAAGCCAATGATACCAGCATTGAAAGCATCTAGGTCCAGTTGTCCTAAAAGAACCAATTTTTTCAACAAGCACTTAAGTTCAAAGGGAGCAATTCCCTCAAGAATTACGTGCATTATATCTTGAGGTGTTTGTTGGATTAAATTAAAGGCAGGGAAATCCATTACTTTACTTCTTAGGTTTATTCCGTATGTAGTTTTTAAGGCGGCTCCTGAGAAACTCAGTGCAGGCTTTCTCAATGTCACTGCACTGTCTAATATGTCTTTCCAGTGTTCTTTGCTCAAAATTTTCTTTGTTAAAACAAATCTGCATGTCTGCATTTACAGTATGCGAAGCCCACACCCTCTTTAAATCCACACAGCTCATGCTGAGCTAAAGTATCTCCACATATGGAAACCACTGCTCCATATATTTCATGTTCACCACATGCAAGATTAATTTTCACACCATTAGCTTTACTAAGTCCTCATGCAGTCTTGCCAGTATGGCATCAACTCCACATTCTAAGAGGTCACTTTTCTTTGCAATTGCAAGGCGGATTGAGGCTAATTTGGACCTGTACTTTGGATTTATGTTTCCCAAAGTGTAGTAAAACATGAGCTGATGAGCAACTTGTTTTTTGAAGCATGAGACCAGAGTGGATGACAAATTGTGATTTTATCTGAATAGATGATAATCTGTAAAGCAGAGGTTTTAGAGGAAAACAAAGGGAGTGATTGCATGACTTCACCATCTATGATGTCATAAAAATATCCCGCTCCTGCATTTCTGAGGTGCATCATTTATCAATGCAAAGATATTAAGATGAGACAGTAATTGTTCTAAACTATTTATCAGTGGTACATAATGGAAACATTTGTTTTTTATACAGAGGCCTCTCCTTTTTTCTCTTTTTTGATAGGATGCTGCAAATCGAACTGAAATTTCTTCTGCTTCCACATAACAGAATTTTTCTATTATGACACTGTATTGCCTGTATGTTGTTGAAATAGCAGCAAACAGGTCTTTAAAGCAGTCAAAGATTCCCAAAGCTTCTTGTTGATAATCACTTTCTGAATGTCTGTTGAACAGTTTGTAGCTGACCCTAATTAATTTACACTTAATTTAAATTAGGGGGTTAATTGGGGGGTAATTTTACACTTTAAGTGTAATTTAACACTTAAAATTACATTATTAAATAAGATCAAATTATTATGTGCGAGTGTGTGCCACCTCTCATAAAGCAAACAGAATCTGCTTAAAAAACAAACTAAAAACTGTTGGTTATCAGGCAAACAACAAGCTGTAACATCTAACATATACTTTATTCACACAATATTTTATATGACCTCATTTGGCCTTGACAACAGCTGGCAATAATTGTGTGTACGTTTACGTATCTGACTGATGTAATGAATTAACAAATAGTGTAATAAAGTGCTTCACTATTTTTCTGCCTTTCTTAAAAACTGAAAATTAATAAAAAAAAAAAAAAAAACATGTATAACATCAATTACTTTTAACCATCAGAAATACTACAGTAGGTAAAGAGCTAACACATATGGACCGATTAACCGTTGCAGAAACATAAAAATTTAATTTGGTAATTACAAATACAGTTGTGGCACAACCCTTACATTGGGTGGTTATCTAATAAATTCATGCACTGTGTGTGACCATACATATGTGCACAATATTAACAGAATATTTAGTAAAATTCATTTATATATTCGTTGACTGATACTAATCTGTGACAAATGATGTTTCTCTCTAGCCGTTATCACAACAGCAGTGGCATGTCTGGACAGCACTTCATCACTTGATAATTCATCATTCTACACAGGAAAAAATCTTAACTGTAAAATAATTGCTTTATATAAAACACAGTAAGGCAACATGGTAGTGCTGTCGCCTCACAGCAAGAAGGTCGCTGGTTCGAGCCTCAGCTGGGTCAGTTGGCATTTCTATGTGGAGTTTGCATGTTCTCCCCGTGTTTGCGTGGGTTTTCTCCGGGTGCTCCGGTTTCCCCCACAAGTCCAAAGTAACGTGCTATAGGGGAATTGGGTAAGCTAAATTGTCCATAGTGTCTGAGTGTGAATGCGAATGTGTGGATGCTTCCCAGTGATGGGTTGCGGCTGGAAGGGCGTCCGCTGTGTAAAACAAATGCTGGATAAGTTGGCGGTTCATTCCGCTGTGGCGACCCCGGACTAATAAAGGGACTAAGTCGACAAGAAAATGAATGAATGAAAACACGGTAAATTAATATCTTTGATCTTATTAC
>CAIGQQ010030139.1:14224-34975 GCA_903798035.1 Danio albolineatus | reverse complement strand
GTGTGTGTGTGTGTGTGTGTGTGTGTGTGTGTGTGTGTGTGTGTGTGCGTGTGTGTGTGTGTGTGTGTACACGCACGCAGCACACACACATGCACACACACAGAGACTCTCTAACACATACTTTACATTTAATTATTTAAGACATACATTTTAGTTCTTACATTTCTGGCAATTCAAACCTTTAACCTATAACACTTGAGTTTGATTAATAATAAATGTCATTATGCAGTTGGCAGTTACACCACATAACATCCTACAACATGAATCTTGGTTGTCTTACATTTTTATAATTCTAAAATTGCATCACATTAATGGTAGAAGCCTATTCATTTTGTTTTGTTCTTGCATTTCTTAGGAACTGTACCCATAACCTTCAAATTAACCTTCATAACCTTCGTCTACTATTTACTTTTCTTTATAATGAGATACACCACATTACATTTTACAACCTGAATGAACTTAATTTTGTCTAAAGTAATAATATATATTTTTTTTTAAATCTAAAAACAGCTTACTGTATTTGCAAGCTACTGTATATATTTTGTCAAACACACAAAAAATGCTTGGTTCCACAGATTTTATCCATGTTGTCCAAATTTAAGTGGATTGAACATAAAACAATGAAGTTGTCCCCGGAAAAACAAAATCAAAAATTGTGCTTATTCAGCTTATTTTAAATAAGTAGTTTGAACAAGCAGCAAAAATATTTAGAGTTATGTCACATGGCTTTTTACAGCATGAATACTTAAAGCAAAGTGGGACCACAAGTTTTATATATACACTATATTATATATGTATAATATATGTATATATTTTATATATACAAATTGGGTTGTTTTCTACCCAATAATTGAATATTTTTACTTAAATAACAGGTTAGTTTGACTTAATTAATAGGTTATATTTTCAAATGTAATATTATCTTTCTTTTAAAATCATTAACCACATAAAAAACAGTCAGTCAATATTAGCTTTATTTATTTTTTGTTCCATTTAATTTTTTCCAGCACATTACACTTTGTAAACACACCTCAAAGATCATACAAAACTTAATACAAATTATGAACTGCATTCAAAACAATTTGTTTCATATTTATGGGTTGCTTGTAAACATTATTATGTAATATATTATAATAATAATAATAACAACAACAATAATGGCATCGCAGTCAGCCCCTGCAGGGAGTTGATTTGACCCAAGGACCTGGGTTGATGTGTCTGTGTGGTGCTAGGGTTGCATTGATTCAAGTCTTAGCAATTATTACCAAGAAAATAACCCAAGTTAGTGTTACATAGCACTACCCAAAAACTACCCAAGACTCTGAAAATAACCCCCAAACATTACCCAAATGCCTCAACCCAACATTTGGGTAGAAAAAATAACCCCAGATTTTTTAGAGTGTATATATATATACTCTAAAAATGTATATATATATATAGTGTATATTATTATTATTATTATTATTATTTTAATTAAGGTACAATTCTTTCTCACTGTTAATAAAACAATAACTATGACAATTGTAATAGTTTTTTAAAAAGTTATCAAGGTAGCAATTGGGTGTGAAATAAGATGATGTATGGACATAATAAGTACTAATAAACAAATAAACAGTCAAAATCTTAATAAGCCACTAGTTAACAGTGAGAATTGTTAATTAAACTGGTGTTCCCAAATGTATTACTAATAATGTAAATCACATACTGTACAGCCGCTGCACCTTCAAAGAAACAGTGATCAACTGCTTTCTCTAACAGACATGAATGCAGTGAAAGCATGTATGCAGGCACCAAATCACATACACAAACACGCCGTCGCACAATGGTGTGAATATGTTTCTTTTTGAGCTTTTTAAAGGCTCAAAAGAAACACTTGCGAGCATACTTCCAGTGTTGCCATGCACCTCTCACACACTTTCTCACACAGCTACTTCCTGAGGAGGCATTTTTAAGGCTGAGAGGTTGGATGTCTATCTTTGGCTCTCAGTTCTAAGCGCCCCGTGCGAGTGTGTGAGGGGCCTGTATATGAGCAAACTGCCGCCTACTCCGGCCATGACCCACAATCCCTCACAATGCCCCCATTCTCTGGACTGAAAGGCTCCATCAGCCGCAGGGGCCAGCTCTCTGGAGGGGATATGACGCCTCCCAGGATGGCATACAGAGATGGGCATCGCTGCCAGGAAACCATGGGCCTGGCGGAAAGAGCCAGCAAAGGCGATGATGAGAGAAAAATACAGAGAGAGAGAGAGAGAGAGAGAACAGTGAGATAGAAGGTTGTGCTTGCCAAGAGATGCCAAGCGTTTTGTATGTGCCAGTGCCACTCAAGCCTCATTAGCCTGACTCTTTGTGCCACGCCGCTCTCCGCTGTGAAGAGATGTGCAACTCACTGGCCCTGACAGCAGCAGCAGATACTGGTTTGTGTCCATTCAGTCTGGATCTGGAGCTGGAAGAGAGATTGGAACGTTCAAGCAAATTTGTTTCTGTGATTTAGTGGTATTTATTTCAATCTGACATGTTTCTTTCTGCAAATCATGCGATTGTACAAACACTTAATGCTTTTTGGTTAGTTAGTTAATAAATTAATAAAAGGTTATTATTTTACTCTTTAAACACTGTAGAGTTACAATTCGTTTCAAGTCTGACCATTGAAAAAGAATTCAGTCAGACAAAATGTACCTTTTAAGCACTGGTGTTGTGCTTTTGTGTCAATATCATTCCTTTTAATTCTGTCAGTCAAAATTTATTGGTAACAGTTTACAATAAGGTTGTATTAGTTGCATTTGCAAATGCATTTACTAACATGAACAAACAATTAACAATACATTTACAGCAGTATTTGTACTTGTGTGTTAGTCAACAAAATACAAAAAAAATGTTCATTTTTAGTTCATGTTGACTCATGGTGCAGGCTCATAGCCAGCCTGGTGAAAGGGGTGGTTCTTTATTTCTTAAAAAGTTCACCTTATTGCCGTTATTCACCTCATTTTCTATTTAACTATAAGGTTTGCGTTTTAGTGACATTTTAATTAGCTTGTTGGATGGTCATTGAAACCGCTTATTGATGTACCAAAAACATTTCCTAAAGATTTAGAATGAAGACAAGAACATTCATTCATTCATTTTCTTGTCGGCTTAGTCCCTTTATTTATCCGGGGTCGCCACAGCGGAATGAACTGCCAACTTATCCAGCATTTGTTTTACGCAGCGGATGCCCTTTCAGCCGCAACCCATCTCTGGAAAACATCCATACATTCTCATTCACACACATACACTACGGACAATTTAGTCTACCCAATTCACCTGTACCGCATATCTTTGGACTGTGGGGGAAACCGGAGCACCCGGAGGAAACCCACGCAACCAAGGGGAGAACATGCAAACTCCACACAGAAATGCCAACTGACCCAGCCGAGGCTCGAACCAGCGACCTTCTTGCTGTGAGGCGAACTTGCTACTCACTACGTCACTGTAGCGCCCCGAAAAGAACAATACTTAAAAAAAATACAAGTGTATTACGTCATACATCATTAGAAAAAAATGAATCTGCTAAAGTTTTAAATGAAAAACTGCAGCCTACTGACATTTAAATATCTTAATGTTCAAATACCAAACTGGCCAGCACATTCAACTTTCCTCAGTCATGCTGAAGTAACAGCCAACACATGATTCTGCATGATGTTAAAGCCTTCTTCAGTGGATTTTTCGCAATTTATTATGCCATAGCAGTCAAAATAGGACAATTGAGCTTATGGGACAAATTCTGGACCTTTGTCAGTGAGGAGTGGGTGATTGAATGGCTAGGCGCCTGTGATGCATTAACTAATGTTAACAAGCATGAATTTGGATGTTAAAAATGCAACAGTAAATGTTGAACTATGATAAATAAATGCTGCACAAGTATTGTTCATACTCAATAACTAACTACAATACTCAATATACTCAATAACTATAAACAACCAACATTAATTATTAAAAACCTTATTGTAAAGTGTGACCAATTTATTTGACCTGAGCAGTGATGAACTGTTGACACTAGTGTTACCTTAATCTATGTTTGTTTTAAAGAAATATGTCAGACGAAGTTGATTTGACATTTCAAACACCTGTTAACATTTATTTGACTTTTTAATGTAAACCTGTTGAGTCAAGCGTAATTGATTTGAATCAAACATTTATTATTGAACCATTCAGTCGCTGACTGTGAAGTGAACTGTTCTGCTAAGCATGATTTTAAGTCACAATAGACAGTACATCTGTGAAAGAACATTCTTAATCATACAGTAATACAGTACTATTAAAACAACATCAACACTGCTGGACTGCAATAAAAAAAGACATTTAGTGTTAAAACAAGACGTGCGTGTCATTATGTTAAAATAATGGATCATTCTAGCTCCTTATTTTCAGCATGCATTTCTGTGAAAGACCCCTGTAAACCAACAACCCCGGTGGTTGGGCATGAGCTCACACACACCTCCCAGAGCGCCCTGGTGAAATCTCTATATGAGAAAAGGCACAGGTCAGCCTTTTCAAAGGGCCCAGGGACCGTTAGGGGCATTGAAGGGGCAGGACAACCTGGCAGGGGGGTAAAGGGGGTCCAGGTGGGGCATTAATCTTGGAGAGGATTAATCTAATAATCTAGTGATCCAATGATGAATCAAACTTCAGAGCCTGGTCTGAATCTCTGCAGCTCCAATTAACTCCAAGGAAGGGAGAGGCTGATGGACAAGTCTATTATTGGCATCCGAGAGACACTGTGAAAACTGAAAGAAATCAAAGGAAAAGTGTTCTGAGGAATTACGCCCACGCCGAGTGAATACACAGAACATGCATGACTGGCTCAATTGTGCCCTTTTAACGTTTTCCTCCTAAACCCCAAACCGCTGGATACGTATGCATCGCAAGCCATGTCGTTTATGACAGGGAGCAGTATTTTTGCCATCGTCAGTCACGTGAAGACAAGCATTGATGTTTGCATGGAAACCACACACACACAAAAAGGTTTGGGATTCAAAATTAATTACAGTGAATTAAATTTAGACAGCCCTTTTGAAACCTCTCTGACAGACAGATCATTTATAAGTACGCATAGATTGAAATCTTTAATATGAATCTATTTCTGCCTGTTTTTGTTCCTGACTTTTGCTTGTTCAGCACATGCAAGAATTGTGGGGAATGCAGGGTCTTTCCTTTTTTTACTTTATGAAACAAGCAATGCTGAGCACAGACATTAGCAACTGTGGATCATGTTTTTTTTAATTATTTCTGTAACCATGTTTCTGTTTTGAATAGTTTTCATCTTTGAAAATGATATTAAAGGGAAAGTTCATCCAAAAATGCCATAAGTCCCATAATGCTTTATGTGAATTATGAGAGTAACATCTAATAATTTTTAAAATCTGGGTACAATGAGCTCACCTTCAATCACATATTTAAAGGAAATTATTAAAATTAACAAATTACTTTCCTCAGACAATAAATAACACCCAAAATTCAAAGTAAATGCTTCTGCAGCAAGATCGTGGGCATGTTAAATATAAGTGTACTGTAGGGAATCAAACAATCAACAAGAACAGGACGCTCACAGTGAACGCAAAAGAACTCATACCACAGATTATCTTGTGATATGTTAACATTCAGTACAAAAGTTCTTCTATATATATATTGTTGACCTAGCTGTAACCATTGACATCTATAGGAAAAACAAATAATATGGAAGTCAGTGGTTACAGATTTCTATCATTTTTCAAAATATCTTCTTTTGCATTAAACAGAACAAAAACACTCACGCTAGCTTGAAAAAAGTCAAGGGTGAGTAAATAATGGAAGAATTTTCCTGTTTGGGTTTGGTACTGTGTGTTAACATATCACAAGATAGTTGGTAAGAGTTCTTTTGAGTTCACAGTGAGTGTCCTGTTACAGTTCATTTTTTTTTCCCTACAATACACTTGTATTTAACATGCACGATGCTGCTGTAGAAACACTCTCCTTGAGTTTTTGGGGTTGTTTATTCACTCAAAAAAAAAAGAAAAAAGAAAAAAAAAAGAAAATGTTGGGTTCCACACAATTCCTTTGTGTTGTCTCAACACAGATCAATTAAACTTAATTGTTTTTTAAAATGTAAGCTGATTGAACATAAAACAACTAAGTTAGCCCACA
Organism: Danio albolineatus; assembly: GCA_903798035.1. NCBI lineage: Eukaryota > Metazoa > Chordata > Actinopteri > Cypriniformes > Danionidae > Danio > Danio albolineatus. Next base: position 28,816 of record CAIGQQ010030139.1, on the reverse strand, counting down.
AAACCCTCAAGAATAGTGTTGATTCAGCCCATTATTTTTGAGTGCTGTCTGAGGAAAGTAATTTGTTAATTTTAATAATTTTCTTCTAATATGTGATTCCTGAACTCTGAAACAAAAAGAATTGAGCTTAATGTACTCAGTTTTTTTATTATTATTATTTTACTGATACTCCCATAGTTCGTATAAAGCATTATAGGGCTTATAAAAAAGTCAGATAAAGTTTAAAAAATAAAACAATTAGTAAAATTGTTGATATAGCTCTCTTAGAGAAGTCAAACTTTTGTCAATACAGTCTAAACAAATCACTCATATATGTATGGTATACATAAAAACATGACGTTTATTTGCCTCATCTCGTTCAATTAATAGTTAATGATATATTTGATATCATATTTCAATTCAATTCAGCAAATGAGTAAAGATGATTGTGGAATCATACTGTTTGTTATCAAATAATATTAATTATCTCCTGATTCTGAGACATATATTAATTTGTTTGCCTCCTGCATTACTTTGTTTGGCAAACAGCTAAGAACAGCCATTCAATACTGTAATAATTCTGTTCAGCAGTTCAAGAATTTAATATTTTGGGGCACAATTTGTCCATTTCTAAACACTGGAGGAGACGTGTGAGGACAACTGTGGTGGTTATTGTCACATTAAAATAAAAATCTTTTAGCCATAAAAATATTGAGGCCAAAAAATATAATGTGAAAAATAAAAAAATCTATTCCTGAAACTTTCAAAGTGCACCAACCAAAACCAAATCAGTTTGCGTGAGAGGACATAACACTGCACGGCTGACATTGACCTGTTGTTGAGGAGCAGGTCATCAGCCTATAGAGCCATATGTTAGAGGAGAGGACCCTGACCTCTGACCTCCGGCTAATTGGAGGCTTGACCCTGTTAGGCAAGGACAAGCAGGTCACAAGGATAACGGGGCTTGCTAAGGGAGGGATATGCCCCGAGGGCACACCCCAGGGACCCCTCCTTATGTTTAACATCCACCTTATGACTGATTAAGGATATGTCCATCCCACTGTGAGGTTAAACCAACATTCATATATCAGTTCATTCAGCGCTGCCCTAAAGCCATTCATGTGAATCAGCTATGGTGTATTATGAACTTCCCTGCTTATACTAATAGCATAAGATGATAATGATCACATTTTTTTTCAACTCCGAATAATAAAAAGATTATTGATGCTTTTCACTGTGAGAAGAATTGATGTAATAAACTATCAATTCATAATAGAGTTTATGTTTTCATGGACTAATTAGCATCTGCTCTCTGTAAATCAAGTCTTTGTATGTTTTTTTCCCCCCCCAGAATTGTTTATAACGAATTTCTTTCTTTAAGTCATGTAGTATTTGTTTAATTAAAAGGTTATATATCAATCTAATTTATCATATTTTCAAATAAAGTTTTATCAGGATAAGCCTTTATGATATTTTAAAATGAGGTTTAATTAATTCATCTTCACATTGTCATTTATTATTTATTGACATTTTATTTTAATTTACTTTTGAATTAAAAAGGTTTTAAATGTTTTTTAAATGTCTGAATAATTTATGAATTTGTTAATTTAATTAAATACATAGTCGCATCTACAACCATGCTTTGGGAAAATTTGAAAATGGCGTCCGTCGTGAATCAGGTAGGCCTACGTATTTTTCAAGAGCAGCGGTTATGCTGGACAATTCACGACTTTTCTCGGTGATCATTCTGATAAGTGAATATTTCACCGTGAGTTTTCGTGATCCTGTGATGTGTAATGCCAGTGGCACGCCATATAATCCCTAAGCTTGTTATTTGGGCCTCTCGTGCGCGCTCCGCTCCCAGCTGCCAGTGAGCAGCTCCGCTTCTGATTCTTTTCACTGCTATAAGGGATGAGAAAAAACAAAATGCCATTGGCAGCTGTTTGTTTATGGTTTCCCACGACTCCATGCCAATTACCACTCGTCCCTTCGTCAGTGGCTTGTCGTCTCTCATTAGCCACCCTTCGTTTGACATGAAACCAAGAAAAAAAGTGTATGGGCGAGCCCACGCTTCTGCGTTTTGGTGGATCATCTTGCTATCTTCACTTCTCTGGCTAATGTTTCTCCGCTCTTGCTTCACTAGATGCCTCACTCTCTCCCAAGCCTTTGATGCCACACACATTATATGAAGATATAAAGGTTCTATAGGTTTTTGTGGAGCTTTCAGGATCTAAACGATCTGTGGCATCGGAAATTAGTTGTTTAAAGTAACGTTACCAGTCCAGACAGACGTGGGTTTCTAAATAACTTGAACTTGGTTATCGCTTGGCAACCCGCTGTAAAATGTTTCCTTTATTGTCTTTATGTTAAATGTGAGTTAGCCTATTTGTAGATTTCATGGCAGAGGTTAATGAGCAGGTTGACTAATTTAAGAGTGTTGTTTTGCTTTACTTTTTTCGTCTGCATTTTATTTAGCTATGTTGCTATGTTTATAAAATTATCAAACATTAAACCCAAGTTGTCCTGAATTATTTGAAGTTTTAGGCTATCAATTTTAATGCACGATTTAAAAATTGTGCACAGTCACAAAACATTGTTTTAGTTTTATTTGTATTTTACTACTGTTTAAAAACTAGATGATGTTTTATTTGCATCCTATAATCATAATAATAATAGTATTTGTTCCTTTATACATAATTCGAATTATTTAATAATAAAATTCATTCATTCATTTTCTTTTCAGCTTAGTCCCTTTATTAATCCGGGGTCGCCACAGCGGAATGAACCGCCAACTTATCCAGCATTTGTTTTACGCAGCGGATGCCCTTCCAGCCACAACCCATCTCTGGGAAATATTTAATAATAAAATGATTTTTCGAATTATTTTTAAATATTTCACGAAATATTTAGAATCTAAATAGATGAAGCAGCCTAGCCTAAAGGTGGACTACTGTTACAGAAGTATATATTGCCAACTGGTTTATATAGTCTGCTTTCAAACGAAAGTGTTAGATTACGTAATCAATTCAATTAAAATATGAAACATCTTAAATGTCATATAAAAATAAAAATCTTAAACATCATATTCGTTTTTGAATTATGGAAACACGTTTGCACACTTTTAGCAGCTCTACAGATAAAGCCAAGGAACAGACTTCTCAATTTTTAATCCCATTTTTATTAGGCCATCAAAATGCAACGAATGTTATCACGAAATATGCTTTTAAAATGGATATCCACGTTTGATTGACTGATTGAAATGCGTCCCCTCCCAACCTCAAACCGTATTTGCGTTTAGAAAAATAACTGGGTTTATTTGACTCTCTGATTGGTTGGAACGACCATCAGCGGGTCCGTGAATGATCTCATTGCCTTCATTTACTATTTTCCGGTTTTTAATTGGGTCCTGCAGTGTATAGAATGCGCACAGTGCGGCCGAAGAGGCGCAGTAAACAAAAGGCGCTTTACTTTGATGCGAGGGAATCTGTGAGAACTGCTAGCCTGTGTTTTAATCCCGGTGACCCTCTGTGTTGTTAATTGAGGCTGACGTCACATAATTCCTCTGTGCACGGAGGAGAAATTAAGATGCGCGCGCACTAATGAGGGCGCCTCTCTCTCTCTCTCTCCCCACACACACACACTAGTAGAGTTTACACACTAAGAATGTATGGCCACCCAATTATGTCTAAAATCAAAATAACGGAGAAAAAAGAAGAAGAAGAAAACGTGTAATTGGGTAATGCATTCATTTCAGTTTTTGCATTAGAGCTTTTAAGAGCAGAGGCTTTTTCCTTCTGACTAATATAAAACAATTAAGAAAAAACTCCAGGCACATAAGCCTGTTTATTTTATTTTCATTTATTGTTTAAATTTCGTTTTATTTCGTTTAATGCCAATCAGTTGGTCCATATCCTCCCACTCTTAATGTGTACGATGATTATAATCATTTTACCCTCTATTCAAAGTATGAAAACAAACACATCCTGGTTTAATGATGCACCAAAGCACAATTTACTGTAATAGCCTATGAGATATAAAAACAGACAGCGATGCAGTGTGGGCTGATGCAGTTTAAGCGTGCATATAAACTGTTTAATTTATTCGTATAGTTGTCTTGTGGAGTATTTAAACAAGAGATGCCCAAAGTTGGCCCCTCGTATGATTTGGCCCACTGTCCCATCTGAGAGGAGAATGATGGAGAGGAATGCCTTTAACACAGAGAACGTCATTTCTAATTTGAAATGTTTAACAGTTTTTTGTTTATTTAATGTTTTTATATATTATGTCGAGCACACTGAAATTAAACGTTTCAATCAAATGTTGTAAATGAATCTTATTTTATGTTAAAAAGTAAATACTGTCACTCGACGGATAGAGGACTATGCACAAGGCATCGGTGAGCAAATTAAGGCAAAAAGTAAAGTAATTCTGTTATAAATTGCTTTGTTTTTACTTTAATAAGTATATTCTAAAATGTAAGAAAAATACTGTAATTGTTAATATAAGACACTGTCATTGTTAAACATTATTAAATAAATAATTAGGAAATTACCCATGGCAAATATTTACTTCCGGCCCACTAGCCTCAATCAAGTATGTTGACAATCAACTTTTTTTTTTGGCCCTTCATAAGAAAAAGTTTGGGCACCCCTGATTTAAGCCATGTGTCTGGCATGGTGGGTTTTGATGGAGACTAACTGACCAGTCAGTCTCTGTTTGATCCAATCACTCACTCACTGGTATGTGTCTCTGCCATAAGTTATTGTCCACCAAGTTGGTGGTATTAACCCGTTCAGCCCCGACCGTTGCCATCACAGTTTCCACAGAAAGAAACCAGTCGGTCTTTGTGGCTTTCCAGACACGCCCTGCGGCTGCGCGGATTCGCTTCATTACAATTTCACGCATTGTCACGTCAATGACAGCGTCTAAAACCGCTAATACATTGATTGTGAAGTTATGTGGACTGTTTCTTTGAAGGCATCACGCGTTTAGCAGCTGTAATTAAGCTGGTGATTAAAATTATATATGTGTTTTAGTTTAAAAGGGGTGATTAAAATGTGAGGGAATTAAGGAAGTGTGAGGTTCGAGTTTCCAAACTGTTTCCTGGCTATAAAAGCTTAATTGGCGCCCAGTTTAGGTTAATGGATATCTATTTTTTCCTCAAAGAAGTTGGCTCAAAGTCAGCAAAAAATTCTACATCCCCTATCATTATTAGATGATGATTAGGAAGTAGACTACTGAATTCACCGGTTGGCTGTGTGCATTAAAAGTAATTACAATAGAGAAATGCCCTGTTGATCTTTGTTGCTTTGATCTGTTATCTCTTTATATATGGATTTAGGGCTGAGCGATTTGGCCCAAAGTTAAAATCTTAATTAATTGAATATTTGAACTCGATTACGATTAATGAATGATTATTTTATTTAATTATTTTATTTTTTTGCCCTCATAGTTCATTGACAGGTTTTGTAAAAATGCTCACATATTACAAGTGAGAGATTTTGTACTTGAGGGTGCATTGCTTGATTTTAAAATAACAACACACACTATCTACTATCTACAATATGATTATTTATTGAACAGTAAAATCAATTATTTCCACTGTTTTTCATATTAAAAGTAGAAAATAAGTAGAATCTCTTCTAAAGAAATTAACTCTTGTATATCCTGTAAATAATATTTTAAATGGTGCATTTCTTGCATCTTCTGTAAACAAATGTTTTAATTTAAATAATAATTTTGATGTAATTGAAAATATGCCGTCTCAAGGCATTTCTGGCGCAGTTTGCAATCGTCGTCAATGTAGTGCAAAGTAACACAATAGTACCAAAACAGAGCAGGGTCACATGACTCCACACGCAGTAGGGTAAGTAATTGAAAAAATCGACTTGGAAAAATTAGATCCATTATTAGTTTGGAATGTCAATTTCGATTACTTTTCGAATAATTGCCCAACCCTATATGGTTTCATCACTGTCTGATGATTTGTAAGTTAGCATATACAGAGGGATGTGTGTTTTGTGTGTGCACTTGAATTTGTAGGCTACGTCACATTTTTGGGCTACCTTGGCTTTGTAGAATTGTTTTCTGTTGGAGTTAGAGATGTGTGTCTTATGAGTAATATATGAGCAATGTGCAGTGCTCAACTTGGTATCTATAAACTGTATTTATAATTTTTGTTAGAGCTGCGCGATATTAGAAAAATTGTACATTGCAATATTTTTTTAATGTGCGATATGTTTTGCGATATGAATACAATTTCACCAGATGACTTAATATCTCTATTTGAAAAGAATTAATATTGTTAGATCAATTGGGACGATTCCCCCACTGCATTGGAATGCATCTCCATAACCTTCTGGGGTCCCCTGACACATTTTCAAGGTGGTCTGTGCTATTTGCAGAGCTTTTCTGTATTTGCATGTGTTGTGACAATTTCATGCATAAATATAATCAAGAAAAAGATACAATTGAAATAATTTTTTTATCGTTTCCCCAAGTCTAACAGTATTCACATACAGTAACTGAATGATAAAAATACAAATAATTCAATAATCGTAGTTAAGGTCATAAATGGTACAATTTCCTATACCTGAATGCTTTTACAATCGTTATACAATCACAAGCATCAAAAACACATGCAAATGATAAATCATAACACAAGCTCAACGTTGCACATCCTGCGATGTGACTATTGCCAATGATCACATTGTGATGCAGAAACAAATATTGTGCAGCCCTACTTTATATCATGATTTTCTGTCAAGTGCACTATTGTTTAGAACCCAAGATTTTTCAAAACCCTCTCGAATTTGACAATTAGCTAAATGTTTACTGTCTGAAGAATGGCAGCATACAAATTTAAAATTACAATCAAAGTTTCTTTTGGGGGGTGGGGGGTGGGGTGTAGGTGCTTAGTACTGACGTTTCTGTGCGGAGTTTACACGTTCTCCCCGTGCTCAGGTGGGTTTTCCCCGGGTTCCTCCGACCGTCCAAAAACATGCAACTTAAGTTAATTGACTAATCTAAATCAGGATCATAGACATGCTCCTAGTAAGTAGTTACCTATTCATAGCAATCACTATTTGTTCATTAGCTACCCGCAGGGGAGTTCTCGAGATCTACCTGAGCTCAAACTCTCCTCTCGCCTTGCAAAAGGGAGAGAGCCCCGGGCTCGAGGATCTTATGAGCTCAGGGCTCTCCCGGGACAGCATGCCAAACAACCTTTATAATCAATCATCAGCTAAGTGTGAACTCTTGAATTCGTTTTTAGCAGATTGTACATAAAACAAATAAGTTGTCCCCCCAAAAAACTCAAGAATTGTGTCGTTTCAGCTCATTTTAAATAAGTAGTAACAGCAAATGTCATTTTTTGAGTGTACTGTAAAAAATGCTGGGTTCCGCACAATTCCTTCACGTTGTCCCAACTCAAATAGATTGTTAACTTAATCGTTTTGACAAATTTAAGTCGATTGAACATAAAACTATTAAATTGTCCCAAAAAAAACTTGAGAATTGTGTTGTTTCAACTCATTTTGAATAAGTAGTTTAAACAAACAGCAAAAGATTTTTTGAGTGTATTAAGCTGAATGCCATTTTAGTGTAAACCATATTCTGTAAATAATGGTAAAAATGTGTTTAATTTTTACTGTGAAAAAGATTCAGAATCAAGGGCCAAATAATAAGAAATAGTAGTTGCATTGTACTTTTATTGTTTCGATGCTTGAAAAACACTTCCCATCTTTCATGTAATCTCCCGCAGCTCAGTCTTTTCCTGCCCGTGTGTAATTCGCAAGCATAACTCGTTTGAAAGAAACAATCCGATCTTATTGAGCGGGGCCTCCGAAATCTTTCATTCCTGTCTAGACGTTCTGGCTTTTCACAAAAGTCTCCAATGTCTCAGCCTGTCATCTTTACTCTCCCCACGCGGCTAAACGATATTTCACTTTTTTGTACATGCCTGACACATACCGTCAGTCACCACCCATTTCCCAGAATGCTCATGGAGGATGTTGCCCAGTGTCCGTCAGGGACCCCCGAAACACTACATCACACAGAACCAAGGGGGGGGGGGGGGTGCATTGGTATGGCCATTAGCATGAGAAAGCCAGCCATCGTAGTGCTTGTTTGACCTTTCACCCCTGCTCTTTGTGCTTCTCAGACAGAAAGCTGGTGTGTATGTGCAGTATGTGTTCAAATATGTATGTTGACTCATTTTTCGAAGATTTCTCAGTAGCGTTGGACGTTAACATGAAATAGCGAGTTTGTGAAGTATTGGTCTATGCATTTAACAATTCGATATGATATAAGTCACCCCCACCCCCCCTCTCTTTAAATTAATAAACACGTGCACCCATGCACAAGGGGCAACACGCTCCCACACTCTTTCCCAGACAGTCTGGAGGACTCCATCTCATTTGCTTTTCTTCTGCTCTCATCTCTGTCTGCGGCCCCTTTTCACGTCTGAGCTTTAATTAAGGGTTCCAGCCCCCTAAAAGTGTCATTGTGGAGTGCGGCCACTGTTCGGGCCCTCTGTTTTATGTGTGTTCCTGTCTGTCTTCTGCTTAATCCCGAGACCATATGTGATATATTAGAGACAGCATTAAAGAGCACTCTCAGACTGCTTAGGAGGACCATGGTGGCATCTTGCGTCTATGGCAGCATGGCATAAAAAAAGCCTTCCCAGGAAATATCACATCAGTCCTTGCTAATGAAGGGATGCATGTCTGTCTGGACACTGGGTGGTATTTTGTGGGAATTTCAAATTTAATTCAAACGTGACTTTTGAATGGTGTCTGCCAGTTTATTCTGTGTACATTAGATAATATTGTCCTAGGGTATACTTGTTTGTTTTTTCTCCACTATGGTATTGTACATGCAGTAGACAGACAGGTGTTTGATTTATTGTGCTGGTATCCTTTGTAGTGTCTGGAAGAAGACATAGTTTTACACTGAGGAATACAGAGTACACCAGCTCACAAGGAAACATTATGACATACGTTTTGTCAGTTTAGCGGCTAATTCGTATGAAATCGTACAAGTTCAGTCATACAAAGATTGAGGGATTAAATCGTATTAAATTGTACAAATGAGATTATAAGTTATGAATTACCATGAGATTGTTTCGGAGTATACATTGTGGTGGAAATTCATTTATATACATTATAACGGTCTGTTCTTTTATTCCTCCATGGATGTACTGTTTACGTTAGACCAAACGTGACCACTTTAACATCTGTTTATCACCAGACAAGATTTGGATACATACATGGTGATTTAACAAGCTATATCTTCAGGTGGTAGTTAAGACTGAAATATAGACAAGCAAAGGTTAAATGTGTGCGTTGATGTAACTGTGATTCATTCTGTATGTCATTAATGACCTTGTGAGCTTAGCAAACTAGATAAAAAGAGAACACACTCTGTTCCGGTGTATCACACTCTGCAGAAACCTGTGTTGCTGTATGACTGTCTGACATTCTTTGCAAAGAATAAAACTTTACAAGACACTTTGGGTAAGAATTTGTCTTCTTGACCACTGAGAGAGCCTCCTTAAAGAAAATAGCCATAAATAGGCCTGTCACAATGATCAATATATCGGCTTATCGCACAATACATGGACATGACCTCAATGATTTTTGGTGATGCAATATATATCGCCCATACGTAAAAACCAATTCTTGCAACATTTTAGCTGATTGTGCAACCTCTCTATCTCTATTGGAGGTATTAGTGTCAGTATGGTTAAAAAAACACTATAGTATTTACCATAAATGACTAAAGTATATTTTGATGTTGGTGTCTGACAACTGAAAATAGATCTGGTAGCAGATATCGCAGCCTCTGTTACTTTTTACCTTGCAGTATTTTTGTTTTTTTTTAACATTTATTATTATTTACTTAGGATATGCGTTTTCACATTCTGATTTCAATGCCTAAGCATTAAATTATTAAAAATGACTAAATTAAATTAAATATTCTTAAGAATAAAATATTATGTGTTCTTTTGAATAGTGTACTTGCGTTATGATGCTATTATATTGCCATTCTGGCATTATATAATGAGTGGCCTAAAATGGTCTTAAAATGACAATAATATCATTTATCACGATATATTTTGGTGCAATATATCGTACAACAAAAAATAGATATCGTGACAGGCCTAAACATAAACCCATTCCACAAAAAAATTGTTCCGCATTAATAGCTTGAATTCAGCATTTCTTGCTGCTACTGTGCCCCTGTGAAATTTGCCATCGACATCTGAGTGAAAGCTGTTCCTTGATTTTTTTTTTTAGTGTGTGTTCAGTGCATTATTGTATTAATTGGCATACTGCTAAGGTTAGGTATATAAACTTATATCAGTTTTTACAGAAATTTTACAGAATTACATCTGTAATTGCTTGCAGGTACACTGAAAAAAGTGATTTCTGCAAAATTGTTGCAAACAACTCATATGGGTTGAATTTAAACAAACAAATTAATTTTATTAATGTTCAACTACTTTTATTAAATTCAGCCCATATAAATTATTTACAATCACTTAGCTTTATTTTTTGTAAATCTAAGGAATCTAAGGAATTTTTTTCAGTGTATACACACATAGACACACACACACACACTGAAAAATCATGTATCCACACAATAAATGTATTAACATGATTATTTAAAATGTTGGTACATTAAAACCTGATTACAGAGATTTTTAGGGGGAAAACGAGTGAACTTTTAAATTTCCTATCCATTTCTTTTAAATATATAAATGTTTAATGTTAAGTGTCGCTTAAAGCCATGATTTGTTCTGTTATCTCCCATCTCCCATTGTGATTCCTTCTCAAACATCTGAAATGAAATGCATTTAATTTTGGTATTAGAAGTGCTATGCTGAATTTAAGGATTAATTTAGTTTTCAACCCTTTTTATTAATTCTGGGCGAGTTTGCTCAGTCACTGTGTAACCAGAAGATTTAGGTTTAATTCAAGTTCCTAAATGATTATGGTTGCCATGTTTTCTAGTGGTCGCTGCGAATTGTGAGTGTAAAACTGCTGGAGAGGTTGGTAGTCGTGTGGAGGAGATGACAGTCCCAAAAGATGCTGTTCTGTTTCGATGTACCATAGGCTGTAGGGGTCATCAGAACTGTTAAACACTGGAGGTAAGAGAACAGTTTTAAAGACATAAAACCTTTGTCAAAAATTAGCTGTAAAATAGGACTGCGTGATATGGCAAAAATGCTATCTCAATAATTATATTCAATGTTGAACGATAAGATATATATTTCGATATAGGTTGTTGCTTCCAGATTTCAAAGAGTACCTCAACAATTAGAGGGTGAGCATTAAATAGCATATTTTCGGGCGATTGCTTTTCTATGATATATAAATATCAACACACTTTTAGAATCCCATTGTTGCACATTTCTGCTATGTGATTTCCTCTTGGATCAATATAGAGTAAAAAAAGTCCAGAGCGTATCATTTTTATTGACAAATACTATCGCAATTCGATATGATATCTTTATCGGCTTAGCTCTGTTGTAAAAAAATGGATATTTTTCTAGCAAACAAAATACAATTACGTTTTCTGTTAAAAATGAACCTTGATTAACAAATGGTCTTAATTAACAGATCTAATATTCTGCCAGGACATGATCTGTTTATCGATTGGTTTATTATTTATTTTTGTCCACCATTTAAACTGTAATGCTGCTCCAAAATTTAGTTGGTGTCTATGAAGAATAAAGTTCCACCCTCTTTGATTTGATTGGCCCCAATGATGTTGCTTTTTTACCTTTATTAACTAGTGCCTAATACAAAGTAATTCATGTAAAGTTTTAGGGCTGCAAGATATTGGACAAATTTTACATTGCGATTATTTCTTTTTCTCTGCGATATATAGCGATATCAATACAATTTTATTAGATGACATAAATAGCTCTATTTGCCTAGTAATTACTTTAGATTGATTGGGATAATTCTGGAGGGCAGTGAAACATAAATATATTTTTATGTAACTTATTTTAGAATGAAATAAACCATGCTTTATGGTTTTCTGGAGAGAGTCTTCATCATCGAAATAATTCAATGAAATTAATCTTTATTATTTTTGTTTATGCACTACTAAAATACTTTAAACTCTCTTAAAATGCTCACACAGTCACAGGCCTCAAAAACACATCCAGACAGTAAACTTTCAGTCTATTATGGTCCAATTCTGCAGTGTCTCCACAAATGTCATGTGTTTTGGTTTCTGGTCATCTATAATCCTACCTCAATATTGAATACCTTTTGATGTGACTATTGAAAATGCACACATTGCGATATTGATGCTCAAATGATATATTGTGCAGCCCTTTAAAAATTAATTTTAGAGGGTTTAGTGATGTAAATACATGTACAGTTGAAGTCAGAAGTATTAGCCCCCCGTTTTTTTTTTCTTTTTTAAATATTTCCCAAATGATGTTTAACAGGGCAAGAAAATTTTCACAGTATGTCTGATAAATTTTTTCTTCTGGAGAATGTCTTATTTGTTTTATTTCAGCTAATCTTTTAAAAACCATTTTAAGGTCAAAATTATTAGCCCCTTTAACCTTTTTTCCCCAATAGTCTACAGAACAAACCATCATTATACAATAACTTGCCTATTTACCCTAACCTGCCTAGTTAACCTAATTAGTTAACCTTTATATGTCACTTTAAGCTGTTTAGAATAATATCTAGTAAATTATTATTTACTGTCATCATGGCAAAGATAAAAGAAAAATGAGTTATTAAAACGATTATTTTTAGAAATGTGTTAGACAAACAGGGGGGGGGGGGGGGTTAATAATTTTGACTTTAACTGTAGATATTGAACATTTACTTTTAGTATTTACTACATTTATTTACATCACTTAAACCGCTGAAATTGTTTTTTTTTAATTTGATTTAGCGTATATTGATATATAAACTGCTCATTGGAACAAAATCCCCCAAAAAACCTTTTCAGTGGTATTTTTTTACCTTTTATTGTCAAGTACATTTTCTCCCTTACAAAAAGAGAGTATTAAATAGTAATACAAATGTTTGTCAGCTTATTAGATATCTGAAGGATTGTGTGACACAAAATACAGGAGTTACAATCAATGAAAGTTAATTTTAGAAATACATAACATTACAAATAAGCACCAGTCATTTTTTTAAACTACGAATATTCCCACATCATCACTGACAAAAACATTCCAGCATCTTCCCAACCCCAAAGCTTACAGTATAGTGTACATATGCTTAAAACAAGCTCCTTAAGGTGTTCACACAGCACAAATCCCTCAGTCTTTGTGCATTGGTGGCCCTGTCAATCAGCACAGCAGCACGTTTACATGCAGTCTCCTTCCCAAACACTCAAATCCTGACATCTGGATTCACAGTTTGGATACTTTCATCAACATCTATATATACACATTATGACAATTTTCTTGCAATTAGAGACTGAACAAATACAGCTTGTACATTTAAGAACATATCCATGCAATATATGTTTTTAGTAGTCGTGCATGTGAGCATTGGCACGATTGTATATTCCCAGTGCTGCTGTTTGTTTGTTTGTGCCTTGGCATATATTTGTGTTGTGCATGTGTGTGTGTGCAGCTAGTGTTGTTCTCTGCTGCAGACCTCTTTCCTCTCTGAGTCAGTGCCATCAGTTGCTACGGCAACCAGGAGGCAGCATGAAAGCTGGCGCTAGAGAGAGAGAGAGTGAGAGAGGTGGAGCATTGGCACAAAGCCCACTCGCAGCAGCTGTGCAACAGCACTGGGACGCGGTGCACGTTCTCTGGGTGTGGGTGAGAGACTGGACCGGAGCCTGTGTGGTCCTGTCTGTCAGCACATAATAATGCATAAATCATCTACTGTTGTGGGGAAAAATCTTTTTATCAAATGCTTATTGTTGTTAGATACTTGGATTAAGTACATATATTTGTCAGGGAATTTGTGCAGATATTGCTTTTAGCAAATACAGGCATCCTTCTGACAGTCTGGGTGATTAGGAGACATTTGGTGTCATTCATGTAGGATGTGGTTCTTTTTTGCTTGTTCAGTTCAGAAATGTTGTTTAGGTGGATTTACAAATGATGCAGGTAGACAAAAAAAATGTAAAGGCATTTTAAGCAAAAGACCTGGAGAAAATATGTCAAGAATATATAGTCATAAGAGAGCATAGACATCTGGTTTTATGGAACAAAGTGTAAATGTCTGTATGCTGGAATTTGGAGTCACATCTTCAATCATTATTGACTGATCACATGAAATTTGGTAATATATATTTTATGTAATTTATTCATAGTTTATCTCTGAATATTAATATTTTGTACAGTAGTGATATAAAAAAGGAAGTAATAAAGAAATAGATTTTTATAAATAAAATAAAATGTATTCCTCTTCCAATTGGTTTAAAATAAATACTTTAAATCAAAACGTTATATTTTATGAAGTTCAGAGTTAAAAAAAAATGCTAATACATAAATAAATAGATCATATAATGTAAGAAGACAAATTGGTCTATAAACAAACATGAATGAAATGAAAGAATAATAGCAATGGAAACATCATACATATAAACAGTATATATATATATATATATATA
>CAIGQQ010030139.1:0-13824 GCA_903798035.1 Danio albolineatus | reverse complement strand
ATTCGATTCACATATCACGCCTTTTGACTGTGGGGAAACCGAAGCACCCGTAGGAAACCCACGCGAGCACAGCGAGAACAAACAAGCGAGAAATATATATTTTATTTTACTCCTTTAAAATGTGTTATTTGTAGAAACAAAAATGTTTTTGGTTTTGGTTGGCTATACATAATGTTGTTTAGTCTTAGCTATAGATATTACAATAACCTGGGCTAAAACACCTTTGAGTGAAAGAAAAAACACGTAATAAATAGGCATGGGCCGGTAAAAGATTCTGACGGTATGATAACCTTGGATAAAAATATCACAGTTTCACGGTATCACAGGATTGTGATTTCTGCTCTAAATATGTTCTTTTTAAATGTGTGGGTAAAACAACAACAACTTTTCCCCACACTGCACTCAATATATTTGATATTTAAGCAATAATTAAAATATTTTGGACCAGTAGCTTTGATGTAGAAGTTCCTTTTCTGCTTGAGATAGTGTTACCCTAATATCTAAATAAAATAGTTGTGAAAAACGTGGAAACGGTATAGCAGAAAATTTAGGTGGTTTTACAACCTTGAATTTTTCCAAAACCTTGAAACTGGTTATCGTTCCATGCCTAATAATAAGATAAATGTAAAATATAAAATGACAATTCACAATTGGGAGATAAAGTCACAATATGTCAGATTTTTTTTATTTTATTATTTAATGTAACCCAGAAGCAGAATTGTGTTCTAATGTAAACAGCCTATTAAAGCTACAAAATAACAGTTGGCCAAACATTAGCTCATTTCAGAGACTGCATTGAGGGAACGCTGTGTGGGCTGGGAAAAATGTGAATTTGTTTATGTGAATGTGTTTGTGTGTGTGTGTTAAACCTCATTTACATGGGCAGACAGTGAGAATGGCCTTGAACTTGACTTCGGGTCTATTCTCTTGTTCCTCTCCTCCTTCTCACCCTTAAACTCTCATTGTTGCGTTGTCTGCATTGACTCCTCTCTGCGCTCTCTCTCGTCATTCACATTGGTGCGGTGGGCCTGGGCGACCTCGTCCCTGCACACACGCCCATTGGGCCTGCCTGCTTTCCCATGAGCCAAAATCCAGGGTGCAAATTCCTTTCCCACATCCTCCATCTTGTATTTACTGGCTTTTGTTTTAGCCGAGTGACTTGAGCGGCCCGAGTAACATTTGCAAATCGAGCAGACGACGAGTCAGACGTAGATCAGGACTGGAGTGGAGCTGTCAAACGCACAATGAAATGGTGATTCATGAGGATATAAGCACCTCTTGATAAATGATATCCTGGTAATCATGAACTCTGTTTTCCCAGCTTTCAGCACAATGACCAAATTGTTTGGGAATCATTGAAAAATACAATGTGTCTGATTTTGGGTGGTTTGTGTGCACATATTTTTCTTTTTTTTTAAGTTCTACAAACTTGTTAATTATAATTATTTGCACAAGATTTTTTATGTTAAATTGTGGATACTGAAGTCTTTTTCCTTTCAGGATCGATCATTTATAGTTGTATACACTGTAGCATCAGTATTTGAATCTTTGGAGGTTTCCTGTATTATTTCAGATTTTGTCACCACCTACAAAAACGGTGACACTGGATGATACTTAGGGTTGCAAAATTCCAGAAATTTTAAGCGCTGGAAACTTTATATGGGTATTAAAGGGAACGTTAATCAATTAAATCGGTCAAAAATGTCATTTTTAATTTGTATTAGTGCATGTCAGCTTATGAACAAAATATTTATATTTAAGTTTGTATATAAAGTTTACATAAATTCCTTTGAGTTTGTAAGTAATTTAAATAAATTCCCATTAAATTTCCAACTTGGAATCATCCTTTCAAAATTCCTAAGACAAAGTTCACATGGAAATTGTTCTTAAGTTTACTGAAGATTTTCCACCCCTTTGCAACCCTAGCGATACTACTCTAAAAATGGCTGGGACATTCCAACCCAAATTTTGGTAAAATGTGTACAAAACATATTGGTGGGTTAATACTTTTAAAATAAGCCCAAATTTAACCACATTTTGGGGTTTATCCATGTTTTACCCACATTTATGGTGAAATAACCCAGCCTTTTGTTGAGCCTCAATTGTTTTTAACACCATTCTCTTCAACAACATTTACACGTTTGATAACTCAGTAGTTTTTCAGTGCTATTGATATTACAATCTGAAGTAATCTCTGAAAATGTTCTGTGCTGGACCCCTGTTTGGGTGAAAAATTGACAAACCCAACTTAATTTAAAAGAACTATCCCAAAAGTTGTGTTTTTGTTCATATTTGTGCTAAATTTGGATTGAAACAATCCATGTTTTAAGAGTATAAATGTAATTATGAATATGCTTTTTCATTTGTTTGTTTGGCCCTTTTATCATTGTTGAAAAATATTGCTGTTTGACTCGCTAGAGTAAAGTAATGTCAGTGTTGATCTTCTGAGGGTAATGACAAGATTTGTTCAGCGTTTGATTGCTAAGCTGGAGATGTGAGGACAATCAGCATGACTGTGAGTCATGAATTCATCAGAACACCAGTAATTCCATTATTTGGTTAGTTCTGAATGCAGCATACTGTATACCCCAGCTATGTCCCACTAAAACTGTGTTTTTATAATTTAAGATTTATCAGGTCAGGCAACCTTTATCCAATCTTAAACTGTTCGGTTTTGGTAAGCTGGTGTGATCTGTATCCACAGTGCTGACTTCCTAGCTTACAGGTGTGAGCAGTGTAGCTCATCTGCTTCAAGGGTTAATGTGTTGTGTGTTCAGAGGTGCTCTTCTGCACATATCAGTTTTAACAAGTGGTCATTTTAGTGACTTGTCTTTCTTTCAGCTCCATGGTATTTCTCCACTGACCTCTGCCATCAAGTCAAGAACTGTTGCACTGGATATTTTCTGTTTTCAGACCATTGTTTTTGTGATGTTTTGTAAACAAATTTTGGGAGCAGCACACACAGATTTGACAAGGCTAATTTATTATTGACCTCTATTATGTTATCTGATCAGCATAAGACAATTTCTCTCGACTGACAGCATAATTTCATCACCCTAACTTCACTTCTTTTAACAGAGCAGGGGGAACGAAGACACTTTGCTCTGACCCTTTCTCTCTCTCTCTCTCTCTCTATCCTGACAAGGGGAATAACACGAGAGTGTGTTTTCAACCTTGGAACCCTCTTCAGACAGCATGCCAAATATGCATACTCTGTTCAGTCAAATATATGTAGAACTCGTGAAAAAAAACTAAAGATTATTGTGTGTAAAACACCAGTAGATCAGCAGTTTCTGGCACCAACAACTATGCCATGTTCAGAGTACCTGAAATGACCTCTCTACCCCATTCTGATGCTCAGTTTTAACGCAAACAATCGACTTGACTTCATTGACATCCATGAATGTATAAAGTTGACGTCATGTGATTGGTTGATTACATTTTTGCATTAACAATCAACTTATATGGATGCATAATTTGTGGTGACTTTATGCCTGTGTTAAGCCACCCTGCAAGCAAATGTTGTGTTTAAAATAAGTCTAATAGATGTCTGCTAAATGTCTAAACACAGATGTCTTGGCTATGTTTAGGCTATATTTTGACTATTTCGGAATTGGGCTAGTCATCAAATGCACAACAATGAATTTCTACACATGCCTAGTCTGTCTTATTACTCTAATTTTGTGAAAATCTTAGACGTCTGTTAGATTTTTATTGACAGCCCAAATTTAGCCCTGCTTTACGCCAGATATATTTGCTTAGATGTCTATTAGAAGTCTGTTAAATGTAAAATTGTTTGTTGGGCAGTATGACTGTTTAGGCTGAGATTGATGCATGCTAGTAATCATCAGAGGACACTTATGTTTATCCTTGATCCCTCACAGATACTTTCTTTAAGATACTATATTGAATTGACAGTGTTGTGTAAGATGTTTTGGTAGGTGGGTGTAAAATGATCTCTGTTTTCTTTATTTTGTTTGCAGCCCACAGGGCATAGCCATTTGCGGCGTGCTGCTCTCTTCACTTCTGTAAGTAATGCTATTGAATATAATCATTCCTTTCTCTGAAATGATGTAATATTTTGCTCAGAATACCAAAAATGTTTGCTACGAGGCCACTGCTGTAATATATCAGTTTAACAGCTTGTTAACCTTGTCTTTGTGTATACAAAAATGTGAATAAGTTTTATTTTTGGTGGATTAATTGGCTGGTTAAAATTCAAGCACAGTCTCAGGGCCTCGCCAAAGCGTGTATCAAATCAGCTGCGTTATAGACTACACTACACTAATGCACCTTGTCCTGGCACACAGCCATGCAGATTTTAAGCTGCTCTTAGCAGCCAAGAAATGTTGTTGGACTGTAATATTCTAGACTGGATCTGGCTCATTTGTTCTTGAACAACCCTTTAACAAATGAAGTCTTCGAAAAGAAAACGTATCTGTCTTATTTTTCCACTTCCAGAGAGATTCAGATTCAGTTTCTTGCTAAGTCTGACATCATGACTTCAAGAAGCTTATATTTATTTAAATATTAGTCAGATTTGTTCTCCATGATAGTCCCAAAAACACACAAAAACACATGTTTTCAAAGTAAACTTTTATTAATATCCATAACAGGACATTGTTAAAAGGCACATGTGGTAATACCAAATATAAGTCACAGTGAACAAAATATCTCATATTTGTGTTCAACTGCAACATGAAAGAACATACAATAAGGAAAAGAATACTACAGCATTACATGTTAAAGAAAAGATTTATATCATTACAGGACTATTACTAGCTAAAACAACTCTCTAGGAAATCAGTAAAGTTAACAATTGCATAGTAAAAGGCCCCATTTTATTAGTCCATTGTCTTCACATTTACTTGATTTGTCAAAATTTGCAGGGAAGTGAAAAAAATGATTATCTAAATTTAACTGATGTAATTTAAAATTACTTTAGGAACAAATATTCTAAAATAGATTGCACAATTCTCTTCAGATATCTCGATTTTACCAAATTGATTGAAATTATGAAAATAACTCAAATTGTTTGCACACAATAACTTTTAACACAATAACATTCTCTTAAAAAATCTCTAAATCTTAAAAAATTAAGAAATATTATTCTAAAATAGATTGCACTATTCTCTTCAGATATCTCAGTTTTACTGAGGTTATTAATTTTTTATGAAATATTTCTAAAATAGTTTGCACAAATCTCTTAAAATATCGCAGTTTGACTGTAATATATTTTAAGAGAAATATATTTAAACAGATTGCACAGTTCTCTTCAAATTGTACTATATTTTTAAAACACTTGCATATTTGATAATTAATTGTCTTCTTATGTCATGATTGATTGTAGCACAAATACAGAGAGACATTTACAGAGCATTTAATACCCTTTGAAATAATACAAAAATAAAAACTAAAATCTTCACAGTTTGTTTGTTGCAGTCAGTTTTAGTCTGAATTAAATATTCAAACGTATTCGATTAAATCTTTATCTTCTATCTGCTGTCATAAATAGCTGCTCTGATCTGCTCTGATTCTCTTCGACACGATTGCAAACCCAACGCAATTGCATAGAAATTAAAGACAACAGCTCTCTGTCCAACAAGTGTGTGACGCACAACACACTGAGCTGTCCAATCAGAGTGCAGTATCGTTCACCACTGCCGTGGGTCTCACACCCATACATCGCAGAATCTACAGAGCCTTATTTCTAATCACTTATGTTAGATTTCAGTTAGTAATCAGTTGTTGGAGAAACGCACACAGGCCACTACATAATCCTTAATATCTACGAAAAACTAAATAAAATCAGTTTGTGGTTTCAAAGTGCATTATGCTAAGGATTGTTCCAAGACAGGCTAGATCTGATAGTGTAACTGTGTATTATTAATTTAAAGGCTAACCCTAATCATTTATGCCGGTTAAAAGGTTGGCCTTTAAAAAATGTAATTTTCTACAAAACTGTCTTTAGATTTGCTGTAGAATATATATATACACAATATACAGTATATACAATAAATGTGTATATACTAAACCAAAGGTTGATAAGTACTTTAACCCAGACCCGTACAAAGAAAGTCTAACAGAAATATTTTAAAATACTTCCTATTACACTTTTTTTCCCACACACACACACATGCACACATTTACTCTTGGCTCACAGCAAACAGCCAATAACGGCTGTTATATCTGCTTCACAACTGCCAAGATTGAAGTCATATAGAACATAAAGTGCTGTTTTTATCTGATGTTGGGGTGCATGCATAGTAAAGACCCGTTTAACTCCATCTGCCATCATCAGTGTGAACGATCCTCCATTTAATGGATTTCACATTACTCCATTTGACTCTGAAAAGACAAAAAAAGAAAATCTGTTCAGTTAAATAGTTTTTGTTATGAATAACCATTTAATATTTTTTTTTTAATTAGGTCATTTTTATTATTGAGAACTGTCAGGTTGTGTCTCTGTTACATCATAATGTTCTTATTGGATTTTCAAGGGTTAAGATGTATACTGATTTCATTTACTTTCAAATGTCATTTCAAACCCATATGAATCCATACACGCATAAAAAAACTAAGGTTCTTTATTGGCATCAATGATTCCATGCAGAACATTTGACATCCAATTATCCAAAAATATTTAATGAAAGCTTCTTTGTTGTGGAAAAAGATTCATTAGATCATTAAAATATCAGTCACACACACAAAAAAAACTTCAAGTTTTTATATGGAACCAAAAAGGGTTCATTTATGACATCAACAAATTTGTTTTGTAATTAAACCTGAAAGACTTTTTTCCATTTACTGAAAGTATACTGTAGTCAACATTTGAAGTGGATCATCCCCTTTCATCAAAGTTGTCCTAAAACTATTGAAAAAAAAAACAAAAACAAACAAAAAAAAAACATTCTTGTCTTTGAACAATTTTGAAAAACTTAAAAAAATATATATACTTTTTTGATCGATTTCAAATGTTGGCTACTTTATTTACCCAGAATTCTGGGGTGAACAAGTTTGCAAACAAACTGCTCAGACGGCCATGCCTCATGCAGGCCACAGCGAGTGCCAGGTTGAGAGATTGAGGCCGGAGTTGACTGTGCTTCTGTGCATGGTACAACATGGAACTGAAGCAAAGAAGAGGCATGTGACACAACCTAAACCCAGAGAACTCTAGAGTTTAGTCACTCCACGTGGCTTAGACAAGCAACATGAGGCGTGCAGGTGATTAAGCTGATCAAACATTCATCCATATTTATAGGGCAGCAATGACTCCATGCTGTTGTTTTTTTGACCAAAACTTCGAATAAATGCGCTCACATTTAACATTGCTCTATGAAATGTCACAGTGATTTCAATGGGGATCCACAAGATTGGTAATTTCATTCAAAGGTCAAAAAAATGTTCTTGTGCAAATTCAGTTTGGCACACAAAATTTGCAGCATCAATCAAAAGGCCACTCTTTATACACCACTACACCATCAACGATAGAAAACTCCCTGTGAAAAACACCTAATGTGGCCACACCTTAAGTGTGAGTGGAAGTTTGGGCATGATGGTCGGCGCCGGTATCATGCAGCAACAAACGTGCCTTTCTTTCATTCTTTCTTTCATGATTTCCCTCCAGTTGTCTTCCCTAAATGAATAGTCATTGGAGTGTTACTGTGTCTCTGTCTCCCTCCTCCTGTCCCGGTTGAATAGAAGGCTGAATTGAGCAAACAGTCAGCCTGTCAGCTCAATAGGCAGTCTGACCATGAACTCCGAATCCTTCCCAGGCACCCAGCATCATCGTCAGGAGGGGGAGGGATAGACGGAGGAGGGGGGGAGGCAGACAGACTCAGACTTTGGGAGGCCCCGGTGCCCATTTTTTTGGGGGAGCCTCGTCGTGGTGGTTCCCAAGGCTGGTGCCTGTGTGGAGAGGCGAGAGCAGCTGCTCCAAAAAGGGGAGCCTTGTGTGTCTGTGTGTGTGTGCAGACGGGAGAGTGTCTGCCCCTTTGCCCAAGCCCCAGCCACCTCGCACGCTCCCAGACACAAGCTGCCACAGATTCTTCACTCCTTTTTTCATCTGATGTGCTTTGGGCTTTGTTTTTACTGTGCATAATTTACTGTGCCGTCCCTCTCAGGCGCTCTTCCCCCAGTTTGCCACCTGTTTACTGCGGCGCACTTAGATTACTGAAAACAATGACGTGATTGTGGACCCCGTACAACTGCAATCCTGTAATTCTCTTCTACCTGCACAAAGAGTTTTATCTCTAATGAACAACTGAATCCTTGTTTCAGAATTTAGAAATTAGAAATGACATTGTAGTTGTGATAAAGGTGGAAAGTTTTAGTTTCAGTTTGTGGTAAACTATTTGTGGAGCTGTTCTGCTAGATTGGTTTGCTCACATTAACATTTGCTGCTACTTAGCTATACAATATCATTTAAAGGTTTGGGGTCCGTGTTAAAGAATTTGATACTCGTATTCAACAAGAATACGTTGAATTTGTTTTAAAATGGCAAAAATTAAGGTGTTTATAAGACAAAATAAACTTTCTTTATCATCAAAAAAAGCCCCCCAAAAATCTATCTGGGTTTCACACACTGTGCAACTTTGAATGGAATAAATGCAGCCTATCACCTAACAAATAATGCTGCAGATATACTTAATGTCTCGACAGTGTACCAGGGTACAGTAATATTGCCCTGTAATACCATCCCAATACCATAGTAAATATAGTATGATTATGGCACAGTACTTTTTATTTATTTTACACCACACCACTTGGCTTATAGTATTGTCTGGACTTTCAGTGATGGGACCTGAACAAAAGCAGCCCTCTGAGTGAATGAAGGACAATGGCTCGTATTGTTTACTTTGCTACCTCACTTAATCAGGCACAGCCGGCTCTAATTGGTGTTTTGGTTAAGCGGTTTTTAAACTTATAGCTTCCTGGCCTTAATAACAGTGTGCTGCAGCAAACTGGCCACAGAGAACAATACAGAACTTGTCTGGCTAACGACTCTTAGAAACCAAGACGTACAAAAGAGTTCGTCCTCTTTATAATGCTCCCTACTTTAGCATATTTTTTTTCTCCCAATTGTTTACCTTTTAAAAATATGCTGAATAATCCAAGCTTATGGTTTCTATAGTTATGCAAGACAGTCCATTTCGCTCATTCAAACTCTCGGTCATGGGAAAGCTAATATGCCCACTATGGATGAAAGCTGGAAAGAAGTCTTGCTGTTCTTCTCAATAATGGCGGCACGCCATCTCCGTGGCTGGCATGGTACAGCGACGGGGCAACAGAATCCCTGATGGCGAGCTATTCAGTGTTGATGCCCGCAGATGCAGCTCTGCCTCCGCCATTGTGCCTGGGAATGATTTAATGCAAACGACTACAAAATATCTCCCCGCCCCCTTCAGCGCCTATCAAAACCAGGACGTGTGATATTCACAATTAACAAACACATCTGCCGTAATGAACAGTGCCTTCGAGCTGGGGGAGCGAGAGGGGACAGTGTGTGTAAAAGAGAGGAGGGTGTTAGACGATGCAGGAGAGTGATGGTGGGTCATACCTGCTTATTTTCCACTTCCATGTAATGCCCGCGTGCTCTAAGATGGTGGCTTTGTGCAAACTGCATCTCGTGACGAGAGGAAGGGGGCAGGCGAGCGATGAAGGGGAGGGGAGCAGCAATGCCAGCAGGACCACAACAACCACAATATGACCTGCCATGCTTCTTCGCCCATTCGTTTCCCTGGCATCAAGGATGGTTGGTCTCTACGAGAGTGAAAACAGAAAGATGAAGGAGGATGAAGAAGGGCATAAATGCATCAGCATGTGAGAGCATAAGCACGATCGGGCATGCGCGCGCACACACACGCACACCTTTTCATGTCTGTTCTCATGGTAAAGTCTGCCCTGAGCATGCAAATGACTTTCATTATGCAAATGCATGCAAATCAGACCCAACCATCTGAGAATCAAGGCTGGGAAAAAATCTACAGAGATATTGAATGAAAGAGACAGAGAGTGAAGGATAAATCCTTTGGGTGGCAGGAGGCGGCTAACAGAACTAAACGCCAGCGGAGGAACAACGGTGTCCCAGAGAGCACAAAAATGGCCGTTTAGGATTGTAACACGCTCTTTCTTCATGGTGTTTTAGAGCACACACAAAACACAAATCTGATTTGAGTATTAAAAAAAGCAGTCCTCCAAACATCGAAGGCTACTGATCCGTGTCATAGTGCTAAATTAAATGGTAAAAGTTGCCCTATAAGTATGCATGTTTACCCCCTGCTGTAGGGGCGATGAAAATATAATGGAGAAGGAGATGGAAGTCATAAAAACCAACAAGGAATGGTCTAGATAACACTGAAACAGTGAGGGATGAAACGTGAGCTTGAACTTAAACATCCATGTTAAAGTAATCTGGTCAGAGATCTGCAAGAGAGATGAACTATGGATCCCTTAAAAACCCAAGGATCTTAATTGTCTGGTGGACGATCCCACGTTACCAGAAATAAAGGTGCAAACAATGTCACTGGTGTTGTTTCTTTCGGAAGGGTACACTCTTATATTTGATATTTTTCACATTTAATGTGGATAATTTGTGGATAATGGATATCTTGTGGATAATGTGGATAATGGACATATTGGTACCAATCATTGTATTATGCCTTACACATGGGAAATGCATGACA
This sequence comes from Danio albolineatus, assembly GCA_903798035.1. NCBI lineage: Eukaryota > Metazoa > Chordata > Actinopteri > Cypriniformes > Danionidae > Danio > Danio albolineatus. The sequence continues at coordinate 3,139 of CAIGQQ010030139.1, read as the reverse complement.
AGCTAGTTGTAGGGAAGATTCCTCCATTGGTACTGAAGGTAGAGGTGGTTTTTGCGTTTTAGGGTGCCGTTGGCCTTGCTGGAGTGTGAGAGAGCTGGCTGAGGGGTAAATAAAGAGTAGGATTGGAGGGGTGGGGTTCTGCTGAAAGGCAGCAAACCTTCTCTAATTGGCACTTGACATTTTTTTTGCTGTGGCTGGATAAAGTGGACCCTCTCTCAAGACCACTCCAGACGCTTGCTGGAAAAGTGCCTTATGCAAATACTGCAAATAGGAGCCATTGTCAGGCCTCTGACATTAACAGCTGAGGTAACAATAGGACTGTGTGCTTTCAGTGGACATGTAGGTGTGTTGAAGAGAGTGCAGGACAATGTGGCAGAGAGTGGACAGCATGTGAAAAGCCATCCAAAAGATGCTTCGGTGGGGGGCAATGTCACTTCACCAGAGCAAGTACTAATTTGCCATGCCCAGGCTTCAACAGAATGGCCCATTAAAATTGAACAATCAAGAAGATTTATGATTTTTCATCATCTGGAAATTTGTTTTCTCCACCCGCTTTTTAAGTCACCACCTTTTTAAAAAATCTAAATAACACCCAGTGTTATTGTCATGTTCGCAGTCAGCTATTTTTCAGACACAGCCTAAACATGAAGACATTATTCAATTGCCCATTCATTCCTTTAGACTAAATTTAAATGTCTAAACGTGAACGGTGTGGTCTTCTTGTCGCAGTACAGCGTGTGTGATGAATCGGCCTTTCATGTAGTCAGGACAGCATTTGGCTACACCTGTTACTGCTGAGTGTTTAATCCCCTTTGTGTGTGTGGGCCCATTGACTTCTCTAACAGCCTAAAGGGAATTCACAGTTCTTTGGGCGACGTCAGGGAGGGAGGGGGGTCAGAGAAAACGGCGTCTATTCCTCAGTTTCCTCTCCAACAGTGCAGCCATTTTGGGGCTCGGTTGGTGAGTTCCGTCCAAAGAAAGAGAAGCATTGCCGGGGGCAGGAATCAGAGCGCCGCTCACCAAAAGCAGCCTGGCTGATGTGACTGGGATGCTGTCAAAAGGTTGGTAAAGGAATCCATTGTCTCTGTGACAAGTGGACTGGCTCTATTGACAGTACAGTTGATGGGAGAGGGGAGGAGGGTGGTAAAGATAAGGGCATAATGCCTGTTTTTCTAGTTGACACTTGAAGTCCTAAACGCTACGTGCAAAAAAAAAAAAAAAACACCATTCGCACTTTTCCTTCCTGTTCCTCTGTTCCCTGCTCTGAAGAAAAACTGAGAAGAAACCATTCTGAGTTTGATTAAAAGCCAGCATCAGTGGCATTCATTATTCCTCACAGGCCTTGACGTGTCAAACCTGAATGCTACCTGCTGCCTTTATGCTAATCAGTCCGTGCCAACTATTCAAGAAGCATATTGTTGATATTCACTTTAAAATGAAGGTCAGTCCTCTAAGATCTTTTTTTCATGCATATATTGCACTTTTTTTGTAAAAAAAAAAAAGGGGTCTAAATTGATTTTTTTTACTGTACAGCAAAATGGACAACTTCAATGAGAGGAGAAAGGGACTGTGTTGATCTTCTACACACAGGTAAGTGTAGTACATCAAATGCTTATACTATCAAGGCCAGCTAAATTGTTTCAGTTTGTTGCACACATTATTGCTAAAATAGTAAACATTCAGACTGGAAGACATTGATTCTCTATGCTAATTGTACATAAATAACAGGGCTTTTAATGCTTCAAACTAAAACTGTATTCAGTAGAAAGTGGTCTGAAACCGTTTAGAGGGTATGATCTAGTCAAGCATAATGGAACCTATCGTGCAGTTTTAAAGCACATGTATTACAGACTTGATCAGTCTGGCTCAAACTAATTCGTCTGCACTCACTGACAACGTTTGGACTCTATTTGTCTTTTGCTCTCAGAGACGAATAGTTTAATCCCTGCACCTGCAATGCAGCAGCACTGTCTGTGGCTTCAGCAGTAACACAAGCAGAATGACAGCAGCTCTATTCACAGGTTCCCTGTCATTTGTTGTACATCACTACATCTGAAATGTACCCATTACTAAATAGCATTGCTCAAACAGTAATTGGAAGCTTCTGTGATCTGTTATTTCCAAACAAGGTCCATTTAAAGTGACTTTTTAGGAAAATTGCTGGTTGTAGCAATCACAAGCTTTAGAGTGAATGGGAATTGTAGTATTGCTCTGCTAAAGTTTTTTTTTACTAACAAAAACTCTTCAGTTTCATCCGCTGAACCCACAGACCTGCATTCAGGACCATCCCAACAAGCTTTGCCACTTAGAAAGCATCCATCCCAAAGCTGGCACCATCTCAGCCCCATTTATCCCACAGCCAACTGTCACATCCAATCAAGAACCTCTCAGCACAAACTTAACAAATTCGAGTCCAGACAATCGATGTTTGTTTCTCAGCGCTGGCTTCAGGTCCGAATGCATCGGCAGCTTAGAATAGGAGCCAGATTTGCGTGGGAAAGCTTTAGCCCATTAATTATTCCAATGTATGAGTTGAATTGAGCAAGTCCGGGTAGGTGTTGAAAAAGACAAAGGGGTAATGAGTGAATGACAAAAGTAACGAGTGAATGAGTTTGAAGACTAATACTGCACTGAACTGGGTGTTAGTACAGGCACCCGTGGGTGATTGTCATGTGGACTCTGCGTTAAGCCTTGGCCTGCTGATCTCAGACTAGCTGCTTACAGATTAAACGTGATCATGTTTGACCGAAATGCCACTGCACTGGATGGTTATATAAACCAAAACAGATTTTCTATAAGAATAACTACATATAATCAGTGGCATCCTTCTGATAATTGTTCAGTGTTTCTTTAATTCTCTGCATTATTTGTAATGAAAGCCGTTGTGTACTGACGTGTATGTGTGTTTTTCTTGTTTCTCTGTGTTTTGTGTGGCTATGAATCCAAAATCTCGTTTATTTGTCGAATGCAGGACAGATCTAGTCTCTGAGTAAAGGTATTTACTCCAAAAGACCAGTCTCATGATTTGTTTGGTCTTATTTTTAATGCACGCAAGTATGACAAAGAACAAACTCCATAACACGCTTCTTCAAAAAAAGTAAAAATATATATACTGTGTATATATATATATATATATATA
>CAIGQQ010030130.1:0-10752 GCA_903798035.1 Danio albolineatus | reverse complement strand
ATGGAGAATTCTGCATAGTAGTGTGGCTGTTAATGCTTTTAGTTCTACTGTTAATTTCAGTGTTTGCCCTTTCTGCCTGCAGAGACTTTTCTTTTAGACTGTGCTAGACCTAAACGCTCTGTTTTGTTTGTTACAAAATATGTTTATAATCTTTGAAGAAGAAAAAAGAAAAAAAAAGTTAACTTTTGGATTTAAACAGTCAAAAACGGAGTGAAATGTCAGTTGCTTAATCGTGTACTTGGTCAAGCAAAATAGTTGTGTTCAGCGATGTAAACAGTTCTTTCAGATTATTGAAAGCCAGATTGAGTATTAAGTTTGATTATGCAAATATCTCTATTTGATTATGTTTTGAATGTTGGTTTAAAGCAATAAAGAGGTTTTGGACCCTCTTTCTCTCTCTCAGAGTCTCTCCTGACTCTGGTTCAAGCACAGCTGAACGAAACGGTTATGTATGTAAACTCCAACACATTGGAGGATATTGCCAAATAGCCAATGATTCTGAGTAATGCTGCAGTCACGCTAGGGTTTGTGCGTGCGAACTTCTGTTGTATGATGCTGCGAAAAAGGGGCGGGATTAAACAAGATCATTACCCATTTAAAAAAGCAAGCGATTGGTCCATGTTTTAAATTCCTGTCCATAGAGGTTATGTTTTGGTCTTCAGTTGGTCTTACGCAATCATGTGATGCAATTTCGCAGGTCAGAGTTCACCAAGCTCGAACTTTCCAATGCAGCGAACTGCGAAACTTGTCGCACGAGCTTGCATTTCCAGTCTGACGTATTCACGTGCGTATTAACAGAAGTCTATGGGGAGAAAAGTGCAGTGTGACGGCAGCTTAAGAAAACGGGCCAACGAATGCCTATGAATTGGCAGCTCACACAGCTGATAGCAATATTAGTCAGCTGAGTACAAAGCCATCAGCTGTGGCGAGCTTGGCACACTTTGAGCTGAAGAAGACGAATATACAGCTATCAGCCAAGGAACAAATGTGGCAATGGAACATAGCATTTCCGTTGCACCCTCAGGGAACAATGGCCATTTATGTAACCGTTTTATTCCCCAGCAGGAGGGAACTTCAATGCTATGTGTCATTGACACATTGGAGGAGTGTCTGGCAGCAGTTGATACTTGCCACAGCCATGGTGAAAGGTTTGCCAGGCAGTACATGAGTGCACCATCACCAAGGATGCAGCCTTCCAACGTCCCCTGGCCCTTTCATACATAAAGCATTTAAAGGCTTATTTATGCATTTTTTATGGTGATCGTAAGGATACACCTAGTGATTTAACACTAGGAATGTTAGATACAACAGTACGTTAGGAAAGCGTGCCATTTACAAGGGGGATGGATGCTGCAAAGGCTACCTGCTACCCAACTGGGGAGACTTGATGGCAGTAGACCACATGGACTAGCCCAAGTAGGTGAGCACACATATGAGAATATGGTTAGTGAGAAGGGAAGACACGGACCCGCCTGAGGAAGCGGGTGACTATACTGTGGCACGATGTCAGAGGAAGCAGGCAGAGCAAGTTTTGGACTGAAGGCTTGTGGTTTTCCCCTCTTCAGCTACCCACAATCGGACCTGCACTAACTGAGACTTTAGCTGCGTATGGATACTTCACCCTTCACATCCTGCACTCCCTTCACCGTCGTATGCTCTAAGTGCGTTCACATTAGTGCAGTGCGAGAATAGGACATAACATTTAAATGGGCTGGGTCTACTTCCTCCGCAGGCAATGCTTGGAGGTTTACTACCTGGTCTAAAAGTGGATGATAGGAACCTCGGGCACATAGCTGGGCCAGGGTCTCAGGAAAACGTGAGAGTAGGCTGGTTTGAGTTCATAGCACAAGCTTTCTTGAGGGGAATTCATCATGGGGGTCGTCGTGAGGAGTTAAAGTTCGGAAACTCAGGTCCAGTTGGGCAAAAGAAGGTGCATCAAGCAAAACCTACTCCTCGACTCTGACCTTGCACACAGTCTGTGTGAGCAGGCTCACTGGAGATTAAATGCATATTGCGCAAGTCCCGGGGCAAGCTGTGAGCCAGCGCATCAATACCGAGGGGGACCTTGGGCAGGAAAAAAGCACTGCCAATGGGTGGTCTTGTGAGAAGCAACAGGATAGCCTTAGCTTCTCCGAAGCATGGTTATAACAGCTGCCGCAGACTAGAGTCTTCATTCTCCCAGTCTTCATTCTCCCTCCAGCCCATACTGGAAGCATCAGTCAAGTTACAGCATATCTGGACACCTGTAGAAGCATGGTTCAGTCAGGCACTGAAGGTGTGGTGACACAGAAGGGTAATGACCACCCAGCACGTCCCCGCACGCCATGCCCATCTGGGGACCCAATCATGAAGCCATCGCTGAAGTGGTCTCATATGAACAATCTGAGTGGCAAGAAGTGGCTACCTATGTCTTATGCCTCAAGCTTTGTAAAACACACAGAAACAGGGACAGCCCGAAGGGGAGGACCCAGTGCTGCCATGTGCTGCCCCCGGATGCACAATTGAGAAATAGTATGCATGAGAGAAAGCGCAACATGGAAGTGAGCATCCTTCAGGTAAATAGCTGGAACCAATCCTGTGGATGGACGCATCAGCAGATGTGTTCCTGTATAAGCATTTTGACCAGCATCATGTGGAGATAACAGTTCAAAACACGCAGATAGGATTGGTTATAACCCATCGTTGTTATGGGTATGATAAAGTGTTGGCTTTAAAACCTGCTCTCCATTTCGGCTGGACGGGGCAGCTCAATTATGGGAAGGGAGGTATAAGGGAGAATACCTTTGTGACAGTGGATGCTCTGGATATAAATGCAAAGAAACTCATGGTGTGGCCACCATGCTACCTTGACCTCAACCCTATTGAACCTTTGGATAATCCTCAAACTAAAGATCTATGAGAGTGGATGCAGTGAATATCAAGACAGCAGCTCTGGTGGCTGTTCTGATGTCCCACAGAGAAATCCAAGCAGAAACTTGTCACAGGAAAAAGCGAAAGGATTCAAGTGCAGGTCTAAAGATACGTTTTATTAATCTTGAAGACTGGGCTATAACAACAACCTCCAGCAGAGAGAGCTGGGCAACCCACAGAAGAGTGCAAAAATGCAGGAAAAAATAAAGAAATATAAACAACACCAAGGAAGGCCTGTAGAGGGTGCACCGCGATCCAACATTCCAGTCAATAGAATTAATGCAAAAAGAAATTGATGCAATACTAAAATGTTCCAGCAAGAGGCACAAGCCAATCCAAACTTTCAGTAAGGGGTTTATACTGCAATGTCGGCGGCCAGGACGAGAGAACACGGGTTGAGTGCAAGGTGACTGGAGAGGGAGATCGCTGGTGGGTGGTAAAGAGGGACTGGAGCAGGAAATGGAGAGAGGTGAGGAAGCCACGACTGGTTTACAGAAGGGACAGTCTGACAAAAGAAAAAAGGTGGAAATACAAAACTAAACCCAAAACTGGCACTGGAGCCTAAACAGTAGCAAGACAAGACAAGGCTAAACTGGACTGGACAGGACAAGATCTAAGAAACTGGATCGTAAGGTAAGGACACATGAGCAATAAGGTACAGAACAGTGAGAATGAGAGGAATAAATAGGGAGACTAATGCTGCAGTCGCATTAAAGTTTGAGCATGCAAAATTATGTATTCCAATGCAAAAAGGGGCGGGATTAAACAAGATGATTAGATGTTTTAAAAGCAAGCGACTGGTCCATATAATAAATTTCTGTCCAGAGAGGTCATGTTTTGATCTTCGATTGGTCTTCTGCAGTCACGTATTTTTCAGCTCAGAGTTCACCAAGCTTGAACTTTGAATATTGAATATTGCATATGTATAGAAGTCTATGGGGAGAAAAGTCCAGTGTGACCACAGCTTAATGAAAAGAAACTACAGAGAGGTGTGAGTGAAATAATGAAATGAGTAGAATGACAAGTGGGTGGGGTGAGATAGTGGAGCACAGGGCAAGCTGGCAATGCAACGCCATGTGCGCCGAGAAAACAAAACAAATGAATGTGATGACAACATGCAGGTGACAGACCATGACAGAAACTATCCAAAAGCTCACAAGTTCAGTAGATGCAAGAATTGTAAAGGTGATATCAATAAAGGGATCCTTTGTTAACACATTACTTAGCCTGTTAGAAGGATCGTAAGGTTTTTGATTGAAAAAGCTTTTGATTTCAGTAAATATGCTGCAAATTCAAATAATGACCATTTCAGTTCTTTGCAAACTCAAAAAGTCATGATCCGCATTGGTTGAGTAATTTTGCTAATGCAATTATTTAACGAGTGCAGATAATGGTCTTTTGAGTTATTTTGTTTATAAGATTGTTACAGCCAAATCATAACTTCATTTGTAGGCCTTGCATGTTGCATTGTGCTCCACTCTGCTTCTCTCTCTCTGTCCTACTCTCAGATTAATTATCTCCCAGCTGCTAAAATCATTATCACAATATATGCTAATGTACTAACTCAGTTTATTATTCAGTCTCTATTAAAGTTCCTTTGTTCCTATTAAATTAATTTTAATGTTTATTTTTTTAAACATTGTGCTGACTCTTCACTCTCAGGCTGAAGATTGAAGTGTGTTCTCCATGTTTTGTTTTTTTTTCTAATTCCATATTATTTACCAAAGATTTTAGTCTTCTTTGTTACACCTCAGAACAAAACCCCTAGACTTAAAAGAAGGATGTAACAAAGAATAACGCACCAAAATCAAATAACACGGGAGCACAATGCATATTTAACTAATAAACTTTAATCTTTACAACCTATAAAATTATTTAAATCTCTGTTGTGCATAATAATTTAGAACAGTGCATTTTGAGATTTAAATTTTGAAATGAATACAAAACATCATTGGGAGGTGTGTCCAATATAATTTGACATTTGATGAATTTGCTAAAAATTATTCTGAGTGTACTTTATAATTAAGGAAATCAGAAAAAGATAAAGTTTGCATAAAATTTTGACATGGAGTACTAAATTCATCACTGCAAACTTTTTCTCATCTCATCATACTTTGGCATTACACAATATCTACAACTAATTTGTGGTAACATTTATAGCTTTGAAATATGTGGTGGAATTTATTTTACCTCAGTGTTTCCAGTTTACAGTTTAAACTCTTCAGTCCATCAGAGAGAAACTTCACTCCTGAATCCTGCAGGTCATTGTTACTCAGGTCCAGCTCTCTCAGGACACAGTTTGAGGATTGTAGAGCTAAAGACAAACTCTCACAACACTGAGCAGAGAGATTACAGCATTGTAGGCTGTGAGGAAAACAAGAAATAATGATTTTGCATTTATCTAACAGGTAATGCAGAGCAGTGACAAAAACATTTGAATGTTGTTTTTTAGATTAAGCAAAGGTAAAAATCAGTACATGTACTCTGTAAATATGATTCAAGAGTTCACACTTAGCTGATGATTGATAATAAAGCGTATTTGGCATGCTGTCCCAGGAGAGAGTGCTGAGTTCATAAGATCCTCAACCTCGGGCTCCCTCCTGTTTGCAGGGCGAGAGGGGGGTTTGAGCTCAGTTAGATCTTGAGAACCCCCCTGTTATTTATGGCTAAGGACACATTCGGGATTGCTAGAGAGATATACTGCTGATTAAGAGCTCATCTATGGTGCTAATTTGGTTTGGTCAATTCATCTATGTCGCAAGTATTTTGGACTGTGGGAGGAAACCTACGTAAGCATGGGGAGAACGTGCAAACTCTCCACAGAAACGTCGACTGGCCTGTTAGAGGCTTGGATCAGTGATGTTTTTGCTGTGAGGTAACAGTGCTAACCACTAGGCCGCCTTGCCACCCTATCTAGAAAAAGAAAAGAGGAGTAGGGGTGGAAGGGGGGGATTCTTCAAGCCAAAGATGACTGAGGTAAGGAACTCTGGTTATTTATAATGAGCCAGGAATAATCCGATTGGTGAATCATGCATTAGTTAATGCTCAACCAGCAGCGGTAAATCATAAGCACGTGATCCTCTTGAAATTAATTTATAAATAAACTTCACTAAATAAAACATAAAAGTATTCTTTAGTTGACAATTGTGTGATAATTAATCATTAGATATCAATAAAAACTTTAAATTAATATTTTTATTTCCCTTTGCCAAGCCCATGTTAACAGATTAGAGTGATCACATTGCAGTTTTGAAATGTACACTATCTATATTTAAACATTTAAATATGTTAACGGAAAGGAAAGATTATAATATTGTATGGTGTAAAAACAGAATTATTGACCAGACTGTCTGAAAATGAATTAAATATATGATGAACTGATAGTATATACAGCAGGTGATTTACATATTTTATGTAACAAAACAAACAAATAGTCAGTGCAGTTTCTGCACTGCATGCATATGACTGAAATCGATGTGTGAAATGGGCATAAGTGTATATATAAAACTCTTACAGTGCTCTTCTGGTGTTTTTGACCACTGGTATCAGTCTCATGAGTGCTTCATCAGATCTTCTGTACTTCTGTAGTTCAAACTTCTCTTGAGTCTCTTCTGACATCAGGAGCACAAACACCAGACCCGACCACTGAGCAGAGGACAGATCCTGTGATATAAAATTTCCAGAGCTCAGACTCTTCTGGAGTTCCTCCACAAAGTCATCATTCATTTCATTCAGACAGTGGAAGAGGTTGATGGTCCTCTCTGCTGATTTCTCCTTCTTTATTTTCTCTTTGATATAGTCAGTTGTGTCTTTGATGTTCTCAGTTTTGAGCTCCAGTACTGGCAGGAGCTGCTTCAGGTTACTCTGATTGGACTCCAGAGAGAGACCCAGCAGGAACCGGAGGAAAAGGTTCAGGTGTCCGTTCTTGCTTTGTAAAGTCTTCTTGACTGCAGCCATATGAAGTTTAAACAGGGTCTTTTTAAAGAGTTTCCATGTCAGTTTCTTTATCCTGGATTTAAGAAATAGATTTGCTTTCTTGTCGTTGTAAGTGAAAAACACATAGAGAGCAGCAATGAACTCCTGAACACTGAGATGTACAAAACTGTAAACCTGTTCCCCTGAAATGGGGTTTTCCTCCTGAAACATTCGAGTACATAATCCAGAGAACACAGACCCTTCCTTGACATCTAGTCCACACTTCTCCAGATCTGTTTTGTAGAAAATAAGTTTTCCTTCCTCCAGCTGTTTAAAGGCCAGTTTCCCAAGCTTCAGAACAATGTCATCAAAAGACCAGACATTGGCTTCAGATTCAGAATCATTGCTGTATTTTTCTTTCATCTGCTGCTTTTGAGACAGTAAGAAGCTTGTGTACATCTCTGTGAGAGTTGTGGGTGATTTTTCATTGCTCTCTTGACCCAGCAGAGGCTGAAGAACAGTCAGAGAGATCCAGCAGAAGACAGGGATGTGGCACATAATATACAGACTCCTGGATTTCTTGATGTGGCCGATGATATTTCCAGCAATCTCAGGACTGCTGTTTTTGATGAAGTACTGCTCCTTCTGCTCATCATTGAAGCCTCGCACCTCAGTCACCTGATCAATAGAGGTTTGGGGTATCAGACTGGCTGCTGCTGGTCTGGATGTGATCCAGATGAGGGAAGAGCGAAGCAGCTGTCTCTTTAAGAGATTTGTTATTATCTTACTCACTGTTATTTCCTGATCAACATCTGTAAATCCATCCTCCTCCTTAAAGTTCAATTGAAAGCGATATTCATCCAGTCCATCAAAGATGAACATGACCTTGCCTTGTTCTTCAGGAAGAGAGCTCAGTCCTCCAGATCTACTAAAGAAGTACTTGTTAAGCAGACCTATGAGACTGTACTTTTCTTCCTTAATCAGATTCAGTCTACGGAACGGCAGTGGAAATATGAAGACTATTTCCTGATTGTCTTTTCCTTCAGCCCAGTCAAGGATGAATTTGTTGACAGACACAGTTTTTCCTACTCCTGCGATCCCCAGTGTCAGGACTCTTCTGTTTTGTTGACCTGTGTCAGGCTTAATTTTAAATATGTCATTACACCTTAGTGTTTTATCCTTGGCTGTCTGTTTGTTGTGTTTTGACTCCATCTGTATCACCTCATGGTCATTCTCTCTTCCTCCAGTCTTGTTCTCCACCATAAATAGATCAGTGAAAATATCATCCAGGTACTTCTGGCGACCCGTCTGTGAATTACCAAGCAATATCTGCTCATATTCCTCCTTTAATTTCTCCTTTAGTTCATGGCTGATGTTTGTGTAATCAAGAGGAGGAGTTTTACAGTTCTCTGAAGCTGCACCTTTACAAGAGAGAGGAAAAAACATTAAAGTAGGACATAATTATGCCCTGTGCATCCCTTTCTGAAAAAAGAACAATTACACATATAAACAAATTTTGATGAACTAAGACAAACATATAAATGTTGATAATGTGAAATGCCAGCACCCATTTATAAGCATTAACATTATGATTGGCAATCACTGTTGTCCATAGCAATGCTGAATTTAAGACTGTTCATCTTAAGCTGCGCAATAAATGTTATGACACCACACCTGACTCAAAAAATATTGCTAGGACAGGGTTTTAACATGTAAGATTTGAACTGATAAAACGCGAGTCAAATGATCACATTTGTAAAGGCTGACAGGTGATAAACAATACCTTGCCTCTGTGTATTCTCCAGCTCTTTAGCCAAGTTATTCTGGTTTATTTTCCTCAGGGTGTCCACTGTGATCTTTACAGCTCTTTCTGGTCCAAAACATGACACCAACTTATCTACTGTCTTCAACCTGTCTGCATTCTCCATTTCAGCTTTTGAAATACCTCTATGGTCATTTATTAAATACCACTGAAAGTTCTTTAGTTGATCTCCTAGCAGTTCATCCAGTGAGTTCTTGAGCAGCTGTTTAACATTCGCCATCGTGCTTCACCTATTCACAACTACAGGACAAGAGCAACAACATCTGAATTAGTTTCACAATTAACATATGGAACTAAGCATTAATTTTTTGTTTGGATAATGAACGTAACATGAATAGAAACTTCAGAAAGCTACATTTTGAAAATTGATTGTCACTTTTTTTTTGAGTAGCACTTGCTAACCAGGAATAATGTAGATGTTTCTGGTTTGTCTTAACTTGTGTCTTGAGCAGAAGCTCTGTAACTTCTCTTCGGGTATCATCATACAGGAGTGTTTATTTAGATGTGTATATTTTAACTGGTTAAACCACAACCATTTTAGAAAACGAATAAAACCAGTTTTAGAAAAGACTGAAAAGGTGGAGAACCACACACATTTGTCCATTTTTAAAAGACCCTGGCATACTACATTCTTTCGTACAAATCCCAATCACTGTGGTGGTACCCTAAAAGGTACCTTTCTGTTCCTCTATTTTAGATCTTATCATTCACATGGGGTACAATGGTAAAAGAACGAGATGATCATTGCAGCAGCTTGAGAATGTACCCAGGTAGCAAAGAATTATTGCCCAGATTTGGTATAAAGCTGGTAGAGCAGGCATTCATCCTGCACTGGCCTACAGCATGGCAGAGGTTGCACCGTCTTTAAGGCAGCATGAAAGACATGAGCCAGATGTCAAACGAAGTATTTGGCCCAGATGTTAAAAACTGACATGTGGGCCATGAACGTTTGCCCTATCTTGACCCACCTTTAAAATACATTTAAAATATTGTTGGAGTAAAAAAACATTGTGGTGCATCTTCCTGTTTGCATTTTCTAATCCTTCATTTTAATCCAGGAAACAATCCAGATGTATTAATCAATTGTGTCCTGTATGTTGCAAAAGAACTGAATTTAACCTACATTACATATATTTTATTAACCCTTATTATTGAACAAATTTTATTATTATTAATCATTACTAACCATTAGATCGATCACAGAATCAATGATGCAAATATGGATAAAACCTGATGTGAGTCAATCATTTAATGAGATGACAAACATCTCTCATCCGCCAATCTGGTAACTTAGACTGATCTGGGAACTCCCTTTACTGTCATGCAGAAATGTAATGGAAATATAAAGACGCTTATTAAAAAAGTTGTTCACTTTGCCTTAAATTTGACCAGTAGACATTAATCCAACTGAAGAAATTTATTAGGCTACAACTTTCAAGAGTTCACACTTAGCTGATGATTGATAATAAAGCGTATTTGGCATGCTGTCCCGGGAGAGAGCCCTGAGCTCAGAATATCCTTGAGCCCAGGGCTCCCTCCCGTTTAAAGGGTGAGAGGAGAGTTTGAGCTCAGGTGAGTCTCGAGAACTCCCCCCGCTTGTGAAAGTGCTGAGATATATCTGACTAGAATGCCTTAGGAGGCCATTTAAGAATAGTTGATTTACTTTGTATGTTTTTGGACCGTGGGAGGAAACTGGGGGAAAACCCACGCGAACACGGGGAGAACATGCAAACTCCACATAGAAACGCCGGCTAGCTCAGAGTGAGGCTGAACCAGTGGCGTTCTTGCTGTGAGGCAACAGTGCTAACCACTGAGCCACCATGCCACCCTATCAGAGAAGGGGAGGAGTTGGGGTGGAAGGGGGGATTCTTCAAGACGAAGATGACTGGAGTGGAAAGCTTTGGTAATTTATAGTGAGTCATGATTCGTCTGATTGGTGCATTATGCTGAGCTGATGTGGTACCAGCTGTGTTCAATCATAACCACGTGATCCTCTTGAAATTTAGTTTATAAATAAACCCCACTTTGAGTCAGAATTGTTGAAAGTTTACCTACTTTTTAGCAGCAAGTGTTCATCATCAGTGCTCAATCATCACTTGAATCAT
>CAIGQQ010030127.1:0-12479 GCA_903798035.1 Danio albolineatus | reverse complement strand
TATATATATATATATGCGCGAGTTGCTATTTTGAGAAACCGAAATAAACCTGCTGTTAAAAACTGCTCTAAAGTCCAGCGCAGAGCACGTTATGCGCATATGTGGGTCCGACCGCTTACACGTTGCTTAATAAGTACAGGATGTACAGCGATAATATCTTTACAGATGAAAAAATAATAATAAAGGATTAAAATGTTGATTTTTTGTTTATTTACTACATAAATAAAAAAAAACACTGCCTCCATGCCTTCTTCATGTCGAGGGGCTTTTTCAGCTTATTTATGACAATTGGCATTTTATATTATTATTACTAGCAGTATTGTTTATTATTTATTACACGCATATTTCTATTAGTTTTAATAAACAAGTGTAGATTTGTCCACCTGTGGGGTTTCGGAGACGTCTGCATCACCATATGGGGCATAAGAACAGGACGTGTGTTTGGATATAAATCTTTGCACTTAACTAACGAAATTAAATATGTAGGCTAATGGATTCAGATGAGACATGGACGCAGTGGTTATATTTATAAGTAGTAATTTTTGTAACATTTTAATCTCTATTTTTTCCTATATAGAGATATTTGTGTTTTGCTGTACATCCTGTGTGTATTAAGCTTTTGAATCCACGTAAGCGCATAACTAACGCGCTGGACTTTATGAGCCTCCGATAGGCCTTTACTTTCACTTTCTTTCTTTCGTGGAAAACGGTGTTGTATGCACAGACATCCATTAGCCTACATAATTAATTTTGTTTGTTAAGCGCAAAAATTTGTTTCAAAACTATTTCTAAATTTAGTTCTAATTTCCAGCAAAGGAATAAATTAACAATAATAACGAAGTCTGATTCCTTGGATTTACTCATTTTGTTTTACCTTTAAGTGGCTGTAAACAATTTATTTGGGCTGAATATAAACAAATTAAGTTGAACATTGTTAAATTTAAATTGTTTGTTTAAATTCAACACAAATAAATTGTTTGTAACAGTTTTGCAGACATTTTTTTCAGTGTGGTAAAAAACGGAGTTATATCCAAACACACATGCTGACCCATATGGTTCAAAACCTGACAGGTGGACAAATCTAAGCTTCAGATGACTTTAATATTTTTTTAATAATTCCAAGTTTAAGTGTTGGAACATTAAATTAATGGGGCATGTGGGGATAACTGGGAATAGAACATAACCGATGTTATGTTCAATATACAATGTTTTAAGCAGCAGTTCTACTTTTAAGTAAATCATTTTTATTTATTTTTCCCTCTAGTTTCCCATATCTAACTTCATGTGCAAGTTTATAAACCGGAATTTAAACCGGTTTTCCTGACAAAAGCTTGACCAAAAGAGCCAAGCAGGGACCATTAGCATACGAAAAGCGGAATGGGGGTGGGGGACTTATAGCTGCTGTCTAACTAACTGAAAAACCAATGCCTCTATCGATTCCATTAGTGTCTTCCAATGGGGACTCCATACAAAAACAGTTTTAATATGCATTTATAGCACCTTTTTAATAATTTTGACTATTTTTATCAACACTGAAAGAGAAATCAGCTACAAATAAAAGTCGGCTTATAAGGTGTATGAAATGTGTACGCTATAAATGATATAACCAACCTTTAAACCATAAATTACAATAGGCTGTTAGTTAAACAATATCTCTACAGAGGATTGTCTGCATCAGCGAGAAAGAAAATAAACATCTCATTCCGTGCAACCTTTGTCTTTGTTTAACAGCAAAGTGCATCCTAATTATTTATATTTTGATCCAAGTTTGGTCTTAAATCATGTTTCAGTGTACACAAAAATATTCAGATAGGTTATTTGACAGTAGCCTATTTGTACTGAATGAGAGAGAATGATGACGTTACACAAGAACACAAGGACGCAAGACCGCTGAAGAACGCATATTGAGAAACAGCCATAGACTCTGTTGCTAAGAAAACCCAGCAGAGACTGTACTTCCTTTGTCAGCTGAGGTCCTGAGGAAGTTCAACCTGCCACATGAGCTGCTCGTACAGTTCTACTCAGCTTTTAAGACCAGTGCAGCTCGATGACGTATAATGTCTCCGACACCGCGTGTAGTCCCGTTTAGCAACTTGATAGCAACCGTTCTTTTAAAGAAGCGTAACCGATTTAAAAATTCAAGAGTGTGATGTAACGGATGTGTTTTATGACGTAGAGTAAAACGTGAAGGTATCTTGAGTTTGTGTTAGCCATGAACCTTGTTTGAGCGATTTAACTGAAATCCTATTGAAAAAAACCATTGACTCTGGGATGAGGGAACTGGAACTGCTAAAATGCTAACTCGCTTTCGGGTTTTTTGGCATACAAATTGACGTCATAGTTCATCCACTCTATTGGAACTGAACTTCGGCGGATGATGATGACGTTACACGAGAACACGAGGACGCAAGATCCCTGAAGAATGCATATTGAGAAACAGCCAAGATTTCGGCTGGAGGAGCGCATGTTTTTTTTTGAAGTCGCACAAACAGTGCGCAGGGCGCCGCGTCTGATTTGAGTTGAATATGAAACACTTTGAAGAGATTTTGTCTGAAACAGGTATGCCTGTTTAGACACCTTTATGATCAGATAACCAGGTGATAAAAAATTCTTGGCTATAAATTGCAACAGCTCTGGAAAATGAGGATTTTTTTTGTTGAAAGGTTTGGAAAAACCAGAGGGATCAGTTTGTTAAAGCCAAAAGAGTCCAATAGAGACCCGGGTACACAATTACTGAATATGTTTTTCCACCATTCATGGGTTTAACGCTGATGTGTATGTTGCAATTGAATTTTAAAAAATGTAATAGTTACAAATAGTTACAAAACTATAATTAAGGAACTAATTATTTATTTGATAAAAGCAACGAAACTAAATTAAAGCGCATGAAACACACTAAAACTGGGCAGTTCATTTAAACAGTTTTCAAAAAACATAACAGTAATTTGAAGGAGAACACTGAGGTTTTGAAAAAGCGAAAAACACACACACATACATATATATAGTAGTTCGAGTTTTTTATTAATGTTAGAGATGTTAGAAATGGGGAAACTAGAGGGTGGAATAAAACAAATAAAAATGATTTATTTAAATGTAGAATCGCTGCTTCAAATACAGTATATTTAGAAAAAACTAATATTTTATGTTTGTCATCATCATCATTATTAACAATAATAAATAATTAAATTATAGCTGTAGTTTTCTTATTAGTCTGTGCAGAAATGTATTAATCCCACTGTCAATAAAATCTTTACTGCTCTGCCTCAGTGTTGTAATTGTATGAAATGAAAATGCGAATGAAGCCAATATTGTATTTTAAATAGTTAACTATTTTTCTTTTGATTTAGCTAAAATGTTATGAAACATGAAGCTTGAGGAGAGACATATTAGATTAGATTAGATTAGATTCAACTTTATTGTCATTACACATGTACAAGTACAAAGCAACAAAATGCAGTTTAGGTCTAACCAGAAGTGCAATAGCAGCAAGTGCAGAATACAGGTATATATTATAAGGTGCAGTTATAGAAAAACTATGGTGATATTTACAGATGGATGTACTATGAACATTATATACAGGTTGACTTAGTTATGAGCCCAGATTTACAATAAATGATTGTACGTACAGGTTGATATTAATAATAAGTGTGCAGATAGATAAACAATTACAAATGTATATGTACAGTGGGTGTGTACAGTTCAAATAAATGAATCAGTGCAATGCAGGTTGCTTATTAATAATCAAAAATGTGCAGATAAACATAATTACAAATGTATATGTACAGTGAGTATGTACAGTTCACATAAATGAATCAGTGCAATGTAGGTTGCTTATTAATAATCAAAAGTGTGCAGATAGATAAACAATTACAAATGTATATGTACAGTGGGTGTGTAGAGTTCAGATAAGTGAATCAGTGCAATGAATATGTGCAATTTTTTAAATGTGCAAATGTTCAGTAGTGCACTGACTGTGAGGAGTATACAGATGTCTCTAGTTCAAAACGCCCTAATTACCGCCATTCGTCCCGCCGCGGCGGCGTTAAAAAGTGCGCCAACAGCTTTTGGCCGCTGGGTGGCGCCTTAACCATAGGTTTTCAGCTTTGCCTTTTCACAATAGGATGACACTATAGGTGTGAACTGTAGCATATGTGAAAGGGTTTGTTCAATGAAGTTATAATTTTGTTGGTTTGTTTTAGTTTTCTTAGCAATCATTTTACACTATAGAAAAGATAGAATCCATGGTGAGAAGTAGCCCTAGGCTGCTAAAATTAAGCAAATATAAGAATTAAGTTCTTTAGCCTTTATATTGCCCTAATAAATTGTGTTGGGGTAAAAAGAAGGTTGTGATTTGTTTGACTATCATGGTTTGTTTGACCATCATGCGCACAAGATATGAAAATCGCGGCACAGCACAAAATAATAAAAAAAAACTGATCGCAGTTTCACTTGCTTTATCAACAATTATTATTTATTATAGGCTAGGTTACAAATATTTGACCAACTGCCACTACACGTTAAACACTCTTGTGCACTCAAAATAGGTTCCCTTTTGCTATTAGTGGTTTAGTTAACCGCATGTTCATTCTCTCCTCGTTTCTCTTTCACACGCATGCAGAGCGAACAACCTGCATAAGGAAAAAAAATCTGCTTGTTTAAAAGAGCGCATTATATCCACGAATGTCTAATAATTATAATATTAAGCTAATAATATATCCATAATGCTGGGATGCGTTGTGCTTTGACTGGATATCTAGTTCAATAGCAAAAATTATTATTTGTTGCATGGCATAGGCTAGCCTATAGTGTGGAAAAATATAATTCGCAATGCAAGACATCTTGGTCTGCATATCACTATGAAAAAAAAATATTATAGCTGGCCTGTTTCGGCTTCGGTCTATGGGACAAATTTTTTTTTTTTTTTTTTTTACACTGTATGCTATTCTATCCCATATCCTAAACATAGCCAACATAAAATATTAATATTTTAAGTTTCTAAAAGCACATTTTAATGTTTATTGGCTACACATCTGGGTCATAAATACGGCACACAGAATAACGCTGCTAATTAAAAAATATATACAATTTAAGCTCATTATAAATTAGCTTATATATATATTTTTATATTTCCCAGAGATGGGTTACAGCTGGAAGGGCATCCACTGTGTAAAACATATGCTGGATAAGTTGGCGGTTCTGTGGCGACCCCAAATTAATAAAGGGACTAAGCCGAAAAGAAAATGAATTAGTGAATGAATGAATATATTTATATATTTGTTAAAACGCGATTCTCCTTAGATAATCTCTTTATGCTTGCAGGACGTTGTCACTGCCGGAGGGAATAACTTTATGAATAGTCTACTTATAATTGCTTATTATTATTATTATTATTATTATTATTATTATTATTAGTAGTAGTAGTAGTTGTAGTAGTAGTAGTAGTATTACTATTATTAAAACTGGTAACTGTTGCACATATACAGTGTAGAAAATGCTAATAAATTAAACCGCTGCAGCCATTTTAAACTTTCATTTTACAAAAGCCTATATCTGAAAAAAAATATATATTTTCTAAACAATAAACAACGGAGTTTTGAAAATATTTTTATAAAGTATTTGGATACGATGATATTAATCAAATCGTGCAAACAGGGCATTTTTTGGATGAGTGAAAGCAGAAACGATACCTGTCATCCAGTCCTGCGCATGCTTTATAAACGGATTTGGAAAAATAGCAAACATGTTTTGTATGTCCTCAAACAACTTTGTGTTTTATATGATGTGAAAAATGTAAAACTGAAATTTTATTATAGCTGCTGAGCGCAACGAAATACAGCTATAACAATTTTGGTATATACAAATTAATTAACCCGTTTCGAGCCATTTTCAACTTTCATTTTACAAAAACCTCTCTGATGTTTCAATAATGCATAATAATATTACCACTATATTAAAGACACAGCAGCCAGTAAAGGTTGCCGAGAGTTTTTGTCAAAAATATTTATAGATATGATTTTAAAAAATGAATAATATCAATACGGGCGACGCCTTGGCACAGTGGGTAGCGCTGTCGCCTTAAGGCTGATTTATACTCGACGCGTAATAAAAGAAATAAATCGTGGTGGCTGAGGAGATCCCCCCATTGTGTAAAGCACTTTGAGTGCCAAGAAAAGCGCTATATAAACGTAAGGAATTATTATTAGGCTATTATTATTATTATTATTATTATAGCCGGCCTATTTCGATTTACCTGGGTTACGGGACAAACTGTTTTTTTTTTTTTTTGTTTTTTACACTTTATGCTATTCTATCCCATATCCTAAACATAGTCAACATATATTAACAGTTTACGTTTCTAAAAGCACATTTTAATGTTTACATTGTTCATTGGCTACACATCTGGGTCATACCTAGGGCCAGATGGAATCTGCGGACAATTTTTTGCTATTTCTGCGAAGAATTTTGTTAAAAATATGCAGATTTATGCGGAATGATTTTAGAAGTATCATATCTAAAACCTTTAATATAAAAAATAAAAAGTAATACCTTTTTAACTGTTATTTAATGTTTTCAATGTGAATCAATTAGATCCACTTTATTTGGTAAACAAAGCAAGTCTCTCATATAAAATATCTACTATAAGACAGAAAATATTACTCTACACACTGAATTGTAAATAAATCATATGAATATTTTCATATTAGTCAGTAATATTACTGAAATTAATTAAAAACTGAAAAAAATATACATTTACACATATTTGCACCAGTAAATAAACAGAAGCCGAAAAGAAAATGAATGAATGAATTACTCAAGATAACCGCATAATATGCAACATCCTTAAATATAGCATAAAGAGATTATCTAAGGAGATTCGCGTTTTAACAAATATATAAATATATTTATTCATTCACTCATTCATTTTCTTTTTGGCTTAGTCCCTTTATTAATTTGGGGTCGCCACAGAACCGCCAACTTATCCAGCATAGCCTATGTTTTACACAGCGGATGCCCTTCCAGCTGTAACCCATCTCTGGGAAATAAAAAAATATATATATAAGCTAATTTATAATGAGCTGAAATTGTATATAGTTTTTCATTAGCGGCGTTATTCTGTGTGCCCTGTTTATGACCCAGATGTGTAGCCAATGAACATTAAAATGTGCTTTTAGAAACTTAAAATATTAATATTTAATATTGGCTATGTTTAGGATACGGGATAGAATAGCATACAGTGTAAAAAAAAAAAAATTTGTCCCGTAGGCCGAAGCCGAAATAGGCCGGCTATAAGATTTTTTTTTTCATAGTGATATGCAGACCAGGATGTCGCTGCATTGTAAATGATATTTTCCACACTATAGGCTAGCCTATGCCGTGCAACAAATAATAATTTTTGCTTTTGAACTAGATATCAGTATTAGTTCATTCCAGAAGTTGAAACATAATAAGGCATGTAATGTAGGTAAAAGATTTGTAGCCTAACCGAGATTTTGTCTCTCCAGGTTTGTGAATAATACTGGAGACATCCCCCTTCCCCAATCTCAAACCAAATGTTTGGCCATTGTTGTGTTAATGTGGATTGAGCTTCAACCGAAAAAAAAAAAACAACAACCCGAAAAACACGGAATTGGTTACATGGGACTGCTACAGAAATGAGCCTGATAATAATAATAATAATAATAATAATAATAATAATAATAATAATCATAATCATAATCATAATAATAATAATAGTGAGGGAAACAAAGAAAGAAAGAAATCCTTTTAGCATTTCTTGCTAGATAAGAAGGCATAGTTTCTGGTTTCACTCACCCATAAAATGCTCGGTTTGCACGATTTGATTTATATAATCGTATCCAAATGCTTTATAAACAATATTTCTAAACTCCTCCATTGTTTATTGTTTTTAGAAAATATCTCAGATCTTTTTTCAGACAGGCTTTTGTAAAATGGAAGTTTAAAATGAATTGAAACGGTTTAATTAATTTATAGTATATACCAACATTGTTTTAGCTTTGGTTTGTTTTATTGATTTATTTAGTGTGATTTTATATCCGATATTTATAATTCTTTAAATGATTTCAAATGATCATTTAATGATTTTCATAGGCTGTTTATAGGCTATGACACTATTGTGTTGAGCGGCCGGGTTTCTTTATTTATTTTGGAGATAACACAAAATATGAATACAACAGAAAGACATAGATCTTTACTAATTACGTGTCCACTTTTGTAGGCTCAACACAAGTGTCATAGCCTATAAACAGCCTATGAAAATCATTAAATGATCTATAAAAAGAAGAATAAATATCGGATATAAAATCACACTAAATAAATCAATAAAACAAACAAAAAAACAAACCAAAGATAAAACAATGTTGGTATATACTATACAAGTTAATTAAACCGTTTCAATTCATTTTAAACTTCCATTTTACAAAAACCTGTCTGAAAAAAAGATCTGAGATATTTTCTAAAAACAATAAACAATGAAGGAGTTTAGAAATATTATTTATAAAGCATTTGGATACAATTATATGAATCAAATCGTGCAAACAGAGCATTTTATGGGTGAGTGAAACCAGAAACTATGCCTTCTTATCTAGCAATTATTATTATTATTATTATTATTATTATCAGGCTATTTTCTGTAGGCTACCAGTCCCTGTGTTATGAAGCGGACAGGAGACAGAGGTAAGTGCACGTTAAATGGATTTATTTGTAAACAACAGAGGAGCACAATAGGGATTGCCAGGAGGATCGGTAACAGGATACTTGTATTCCTCCGTGGCAGGGGCGATGGAGCACACGAGGATCACAGCACACACCAGATACACAGAAGACAGCTGAACAGGACACTCGGGAACAGGAGGACTCGGGATACACAGGACAACTAGGAGGAAGAGAATACAGACAGGGTAAGTTCAATGTTCAAGATACTGAGTATGCTTTCGCCAGGGAATCGCTCAGTGTCCACTTTCGCCGAAACGAGCCTGGACACTGAGCGACCGGAGGGTTGTGAATATATAGTGCTCGTGGAATGGGGAACAGCTGGGTGCTCATTAGAAGGCAGGTGATGGTGATCGCTGTGATTGCGGGACGTGAGAGCCTGACCAATCCGTAACACCCTGTAACCAATTCCGTGTTTTTCGGGTTGTTGTTTTTTTCGGTTAAAGCTCAATCCACATTAACACAACAATGGCCAAACATTTGGTTTGAGATGGGGGAGGGGGGATGTCTCCAGTATTATTCACAAACCTGAAGAGACAAAATCTCGGTTAGGCTACAAATCTTTTACCTACATTTACCTTCTTATGTTTCTATGCACTGCAACTTCTGGAATGAACTATGTTAATTCAAATATCTATATTAGGCTATAGGCCTATTAGAAAAAAAGCTTGAAAAAAGCTTTTCTAAGAAAATTATAGTGAAAGACTACATTGATTATTGAAAATCTATCATTTTATCAACCTACCCATTCAATGCCACATTTTCTTTGCAAATTGATGTTGATGTCATGAAATATGGTTTGCACGTATATACTCGTCAGAATTATAATTTTTTTACGTCAAAAACACAAAACATAACTGAAGTGTTGCTTGCTGATCCGAGCTACAACAGCAGAGAATTCCGCGGGGTCCTAAAGCCTTCATTCGACAGTTATTTTCAAATATGCACAATGCAAACCAAACAGACATGCCAGTGTCATGGCATAACAAACAGCAGGGTTTCTGCAGATACACTGTAAAAAAAAACCCTAATTTTACAGAAAATCTCCCTAATTTTTTTACAGTAATTTTTTGTCATTTCAAATTATATTCAAAAGCAAGTAAAAGGACTAACAATCTCTCTAAATTAACGGTTTGACTTTCATTTTAGGTACTTTATCATTGAAGACAAATTACTGTCATTTTTGTTTTAATAAAGGGAAATTATTGTATTATTTATACAGTATTTTTCTGTTTTTTTAAATTATATTTCAAACTCCATAAAATTTACAAACAATATCTGTGAATTAACAGCTTGACTGTTATTTTATGTATTATATAATTAATGACAAATTACAGGAATTTGACTGTTTTATAAAATAAAATTGCCATATTATTTACACAGTTTTTGCCTGTTTTTTTTAAGTACATTTAAAATTATGTAAAATTAATGTAATAAATTGTAATTACTTGTGAACCTTGCTATACTATGGTTTATGGAACATGCTTAAATTTTTTTTAATTCTTGTAATTTTAAAGTAAACCCTTTGTGGGTAGCACAATCGCCTCACGGCAAGGTCACTGGTTCGAGCCCCGGCTGGGTCAGTTGGCATTTCTGTGTGGAGTTTGCATGTTCTCCCTGTGTTGGCATGGATTTCCTCTGGGTGCTTCAGTTCCCCCACAAGTCCAAAAACGTGGTATAGGTGAATTGGGTAGGCTAAATTGTCCGTAGTGTATGTGTGTGAAAGAGTGTGTATGGATGTTTCCCAAAGATGGGCTGCAGCTGGAAGGGCATCTGTTGCGTAAAACATATGCTAGATAAGTTGGCGGTTCATTCCGCTGTGGTGACCCCAGATTAATAAAGGGACTAAGCCAAAAAGAAAATGAATAAATGTATTTTTACATGTAAACTCTAAATTTCTTTTATCATTCAATTAAACAGTGCATTTGCAGCTTTGCTCTCCAGATTGAAACTTTCAGGCATGTTGTAACTCTTATCACAAATCTAATCAGTGAAGTCATGGATTTATGTCAAGCAAGAATAAAATGCTTAAAGTATTTTAGAGCATCAACATGCTTTAAACTTTCCACCTTGTAAGAAAAAAACTTTTTCCATTATGTGGTTGTGTGGACATACCACTATATGAGTTCACAATAATGATGCAAGGCCTAAGAACAGAGAATGAAACAAGTGATAGTGAAATAACAATTTATTGTTATCACAAAATGAGTCTGAAGCTCTTGAATTTAACGCCTACATTAGAAGATCGATGTAATTGTTATGAACTTTTCACAATTACAACACCTTAGGCATATTAGAACAAAAGCATTCTGCAAATCAAGAGCAAAAAAAAAAAAACATAAAAATAAACATACAAAATAATAAAAAATTCACAGTTGACACTCCAGGTCAGAAAAAACATGGTAGAACATCTAGAAACAAACAGAGCACACAGGAACTGTAAAGAGAGAGATGTAAAAAGTTATTAAAGCATGTAACTTTTTAAAATACAACAGATAACATGAACTTTAAGGTCACTGTCAAAGACAAAATGGTCTAACTGGCTTTCCAAAAACATTGCACCTATTTGAATAGCACATACTTATAAACTTAATGAATGTAATTTTAAACTTACTACTGAATGAATGTTATTTGACACTTACTACTAATGTATTCCTTACCTTATTTTGTGAGGGAGTGATCTTAACATTTACTCTGTCCACTCAAAATTGGCAATTTTCGAAATAAGGCTCAGCACTCTTGGGTTGACAGCATACTGGCGTCCCTTTTCCCTGCGTGAGACTTTGGTCCCTTTATCTGGGTTAATTTTGAAGATGCACCTGTTTGAAGAAGAGTTTTTCTTTTAGAAGCAAGTCATTCAGACTGATTACTACTGAAATAAAAAGCCAGTTAAATAGCACCTTTGAACAATGTTAACATTTTATGCTTTCCTAAAAGCTGTGATTTAAGTCTATTAGAAAATGTGAAGAGGACTCCGTAAACACAAATTTGAAAAACATTGTTTTTTGGAACAGAAATGACGACATTTTTCTTTTGCAATGCTCCTGCAGCTAACCTGCTTTGAACAAACGTTCCTTTTGTTAAAGAGCCACAGCACTTGCACTATTAATCTGAAATGTAGATACATATATATTTTCTGCAAAACATGATGTTTTAGAGACCCACTAAATAAAATTTAAAGAGGCTAAGGATCATCTTGTTTGGCCCAACACAAATTTCAATAGCTCAAACCAGGAAATGAAAACAGGGTGGCTACTAAAATTACCAACAGTGATGACTCTCACGTTACAAGGTGTCATTTGTGAAAAGTTGAGAAGCTTGAAGCAACAATGCAGTTTTTTTTATAATATCCTTAGTTGATTCTATTTAATGACTTAATAAATCAGTGAAAAAGTGGTAAATTAAAAGTCAGAATGTGCTTTGATACACCATCTTTCCACACACACCCTCTAACATTAACCATTATAGCATGGTGCATATTGAAGTTTGTGTTAAAATTAGTCTTTAAAATATACTTGCACTCTTTATACTATAGTGTGAAACAGGCCTCAAAGGTAGTTTACTAAAAAATGATCATCACTTACTCTCCTGCATGTCAAATTTAGATGTTTTAATGAAATCTGTGAGATTTTGTCCATCCACTGATAGCAATGCAACTACAACTTTGAGGATTTCAAAACTTCATAAAAAGATCATTAAAAAAATCCATATGAATTGAGTGGTGTGGTCCAAATTGTCTGGAGAGATTT
>CAIGQQ010030125.1:41437-56359 GCA_903798035.1 Danio albolineatus | reverse complement strand
GGGCTTTTGCTCGTGCACTCCTATTTCGGACACTGCGAGAATCCTTTGTTTTAAACACTGCTAGAATCAGCGTCTCCCCCATGGTGCCCGACAACACTGAAAATACTGTGCGACTGCCACAAGGGGGCGTATTCCGACAGTCGTGTCCAAATGTCGTGTGCAGTGGAAAGGAGGCTTTAGTCAAAGCATCGTTTCTGCACTTAAAACAGCATGGCTTTAATGTACTAAATAAACTTTTTCACATCTAGTTTTTGGAAAAACCTTCAGTTATGGTTTATTTAATTATTGAATGTGAAGGATTGTGCATGTATGAACATAATCATCTTCTCTGAACACAGAAAACTGCAGCTTACAGAAGAAAGAGCATTTAAAAGATGAGGAGCGGAATCTAAAGGCCTGTGAATCTGGCATGGATTACGGTAAATATGATCAGTTCTGTGTGTTCATTCATGTCATAGGCTGCTTTCACACCTGTTTTGTTCCGAAACAGGGAATCAAATTGTTACACTATTGCACATTGTTCTTGGTGCGGTTCGCTTTCACACGGCAAAGTTTCTAAACAGAACAAAAGAGCTAAAACAAGTGACGTGCGAGTAAACTCGGAGTCCCGCTCAGCTGTCATTGGGTCTGTGCAATATGCACAAAATAATCATATTGCGATTTTTATCTGCGATTTTGGCAGCTGTTTTTGCTTTTTCAAGTGCGCTACATACACACATTCTAGATGTATTCAGTGCACAAGAAGTGCATAACAAAACATTTCACAATTAAATAACAGTATTAAATTTAATAAATAAAACTGTAGTAAAACGGTCTTTAAAACAGACAACATAAAATAAATGAAGATGAAGTAACCTCAGCTCTAGTTAAACACATACTGTACACAGTAGTACTAACTGCTGGATCAACAAAACTGTAATAAATTGTCTTAAAAACAGACAACATGAAGAAATAAAGATAAACTAACCTCAATTCCAGTCAGAACAATAAATAAACACTAACGTAAATCTCCCGCTCAGCTTAGCTGTAATTGGCCGGTGTGCTGCGTCAGCTCTGATTGGTTAACACGGGGGTCAGCAACCCGCGGCTCTAGAGCCGCATGCGGCTCTTAGGCGCTGCCCTGGTGGCTCCCTGGAGCTTTTTCAAAAATGTTTGAAAATGGAAAAAGATGAAGGAGGGAAATATATATTTTTTGTTATAATATGGTTTCTGTAGGAGGACAAACATGACAAAAACATTCTTAACGTTTTCCAATGCTGTAAAAATGTGTAGAATAAATATTAAATTTCAACATTTCTGTCAACGAAGATTTACGTCATAGCCTGCGACACACGTTTCTATCAGCAGGGCGGAATGCCAAGCAGGTGGCTGTTGTAAACAAATCTGCGGTTGTGTGATGGGCCATGGATCCCAAAGGGAAAAAGAGAAAAATAACTGAGGAGAACATTTATGCAGGGGTGAGGTTTTGCGTCGCTTTGTCGCTTGTTTAGAACATGTGAAAACATTCCTGAAAAGCAAAGACCTAAACTACCCGCAACTTGAAGATACCGAGTGGCTCGAAAAACTGCACTTTATGGTGGATATGACAAGCCACCTAAACAAGCTGAATGAAAGTGTCCAGGGGCGGGGAAACACTGCACTGCAAATGCTGGAAGCTGTTCTGTCATTCGAGCGCAAGCTGACTGTCTTTGCCAGGGATGTACAGCGAGGCACGCTCTCCCACTTCCCCTCCCTGAGAGAATTAAAAGAAGCCCATCACGATCACACACTCAACGGTAATTATTTACAAGGTGCGATCGTTGATATGCAGACTGCATTTGGGAGCAGATTTTGCGAGTTCCGAAAGAAAAAAATGACACTGTCTTGTCAGAGGATGCTGCAGAGGATGCTGCTGCGTTTTACCCTTGCACTGACTTGCTTGGCATTTGCACAGAAATCAAATTAAACTGTCTTAATTTGTTTTTATATACTTTACCTTTTCAAAAGGCTGCTGTTTTATTTTTATAAATGCAGGCTACGTTTTATTGCACTCTGTTTGTTGCCCAGATAAGGGGCACGTTCCATTTTTTTTTTTTTTTTTTTTTCGAATCCTCACCATAAAAACGACATAAAAAATCTGATTTTCTTTATTGCATTTCTTTAATTTCATCAAAGCAATGAAACCTAATGAATTAATATTGAAGTTAAACTTGAGGCGGCATCGTACAACAGAGTAGTCACGTGGTGCGTCATTCTCTAGGATGCACTGCGGGGAAAAAATAATTATTTGTGAGGGCTCATTATGTATTTGTAGCCAACTTAGTAATTTTGATAGTAGGCTAATATAGATACATACAGCATGTGTTGCCTTCATTATAAGGCTTATATAAGGCTTTTAATTTTTTGCGGCTCCAGACATATTTGTTTTTTTGGTCCAATATGGCTCTTTCAACATTTTGGGTTGCCGACCCCTGGGTTAACATATTAAAATCATGCGCACAAGAACGTGAACAAAAATCTAAATAAATTAATAGATAAAACTGCAGCCTTTGCGATTTAGAAATTGCATGTGCTTAAATTGTGATTTTTTTTGTGATTGTGATTAATTGCACAGCCCTAGCTGTCATGTGTCCCTATTTTAATTTATGACAATGAGCAATAAGACATTATAAGCGGAAAGCTGCACTTTAATTTTGAATGGTGACACCCACAGACATCGTCATCAAATATAAATCACAGGTAGGAATTTCTCATACGTAGCTGTTGGGTTATGCATTATAGGCGTTACATTATAGAGAGAAATAACAGATAAACCAAGACTGCAGTTCGGTCAGTGTTCCTAACGGATAAACAGCTCTCATTAATAGTTAACATGCTTTCACTTTCTTATTTGACATGAAACGCACGTTTGCCGGTTGGAATGACATCCCGCCCTACTCATAATTCTCTCTTCATATAGCCATATATTGTCACGGTTTGGTTAGGGAAAGGAGCGAGGACTCAGGTGCAGGAACAAAATGGGTATTTATTAATAAAAAAATAAAACAAAACAGCAAAACAAACTACCCCGAGGGGGAAAACATTAATAAAACAAATAAACAAACAAACTTGACTGGCTGGCAGGGATCAGGACTAGGAACAGGACTGGAAACAGGACAGGACTTGAAACGGCATGAAACGACAACGAACTGGCACAGGACAGCAGACATGAGGAGAATTTAAAGCAGACATGATTAACAAACAAACAGGTGAACATAATAGACTAATAATGGGTTAACAAGGAGGGTGGGGCTAGACAATAGACAGGAGAGCGCATAACAAACACAAGCCACGCACTCACATAAAGACTAGAACACGCAGCCAATGAGAGAACTCATTAACTGCGTGCTCGCATGACGACACAAGCACGCGGTGTGTGTAAACACACACACCACGTGCTAAACACAACAGAGGACTGAACGCGAGACACAAGCACACGATAAAATGAAGACATCTCACCGTGCGCTCACACATATGCAACGCGCATGCTTCATCCCAGCGCCATCCCAAACCGGAACCAAAACTAGACAGAAGCTGAGGATGAAGCAGCGCGACGACGACAGAACAACAAACACTAGGACAAGAGCGCGCAACTGCGAACACGCCCAGACCCCACGCGCCCGCATCATGCGGGAGCGCGCAAGGTCCGAGCGCGCCCACAATTGGCACTCATACAAAGACACAATGACAACACACAGGACTAGACAGAGCTAGTGTCTGGACTCTGCCAGGAAAACAGGAATTTAACAAGACAGGAGTGGCAGAACCCTGACATATATATGCCTATTACATATCCATAATACACTGTGATATAGTTGGGCTCGGATCGTTTTGCTTTCTCTCTTCAATCGATCCACTCCAGAGTTTGTTTCAATCGAGCCGAGACCATCTCATTCAGGCGATCTCAGATTGATTGTTTTGGCGCGGATCTGAGCGTGATTGCTGGATTCACATATGGCAAACAAACCGCACTAACTGGGGAAACGTGCCAGGTTCCGAAACAAATGTCTAGGTGTAAAAGCGCTCATTGTTCCTGAAATGTAGATTTATTATTTACTCGTCCTCCTCAAGCTGATATAAACCTTTTAGTGCAGTGCAGTTTTACACATTATATTTATAGCATGTAAAAAACACTAATAGCATATATATACATATACATACATACATACATATATATATATATATATATATATATATATATATATATATATATTGTTGGAGCCATTGACTAATAATAATAAAAAGTAATGAACTCATTTTAATTGTAATTCCTATTCTGAGCACTGGGGGGCAAATATTTAGTATAGACTATTTTAAAGGATGTGAACAACAACAATGGAATCAATGTATTTCCTATGTTACATTTGTAATTCCTATAGCTTCGGAGAATCCAAAAAGAGCCAAATATTCATAAATCATGTCACATCAGCTGTTTTAATATTAAGTTATGATTGAATTGCCTCTTGCTACAGAATTGAAAAAGCTTGATAACAAGCAGGAAATGTTCATGGGCCAATGACATGGCCGCATTAAAATGGTCTATATCTAAAGAGCCTCATGACTACAGATAACTATTTTTTTATGCGTGTTTCGAATGGAACAGTTTGTTAGAGTATTCGTTTGCTGTTTTATTTTGTTTATTCACTTATATGAATGTATTTTTGTTAGTAATGCCATGGCCAAAATAGGAACGGACAATAAATAAATGAGTTGAGATGATACTGAGTTGGGATGGATAATACAAATTACTGAAAATATTTGGTCAGGGTAAGCGTTTGGTTTTTTGTTTATTTCTAGTTTATACTTAAATATATACATTTCGTGCTGCAGAACATGGAGTAAATATGTACGTTTGTTTTGTTCTGAGGCCACCAGTTGTGTTAGCTTTAGTTTAAAAGAAATGTTGGACACGAGCTTATGCTAAAGCTAACCTGTATTTTTTTGACAGTTTACAAAGTGAAAGTCAAGCAGATGGAACTGCATAAGGACTCTGACATCTACCAGATGGAAGTGGAGAAGGTGCTGAAAGAAGGTATGGTTTATTACATTTGTTGACCCCAAAAATTTAAATTTCTTGGTAATTTACTCACAATTGTTACAACTTTCAATATTATTAGCTATAATCCATGGTCTGTGGGTGAGTACATTAACAGGAAATTTATATTTTTGGGTGAACTATCCCTTTAAATGCAGATATTATCTTAAACCCATACCTATTTGTATACTAGTGGTGAAACGGTCTCACGGTTCGGATCACGTTAGATTTTTTGAGTCAGACGATTTTTCGGATCAGCTAAAAGGGGAGGAGATGAAAGTAATTTGCTTTCCATTTATTACCATGGTATGGTAGCATACTGCAAGAAACTGGTTTTAACGAACATAACTTGGAACCTCTCATTTTAATAAAAAATAATACCAGGAAATATAATCTTGCTGATAATGCTAGATGTAACCTTTAATATTAGAATCATGTACAATAAAACATGTTTATTTTTTTACCATATTCAATTAATGCTTAAATAACTCAGGTTTCATTACTAGTGACACATTTTTGATAGCTGGTTGCTACCATCTATTGGTTAAACATTATAATTGCTACAACTTAAATTTGAGTGTCAAGTTGCATTAAACCGTGATTTTAAACTTTACCATGAACATCAGTAGCCCCTTACACAGTGATATTTAGCATTCATGTAGCTGATTTTGTCCCAGAGATGGACCAAATAACTAGAAAAAAATCTGCTAACGTTACCATCTGAAAGCAGAGTCGCTAACCGCAGCTAAAACATCTTTGTTTACACATTTGACGTCATTGACATCGCGTGTTTCGCCCGAATCACTCGAGTTCGAAAAATCTTAACTTCAGCGGACATTCGCGCCACATTAACCAATCAGGAGCTTGCTCTTATGGGGGTGTGATGATGACGTAACACCTGTTGTTGATGTCCAGGGGAAAAATCTTTCTACCGACAACAGAACTGGGCTTGGCTCAGTTAGAAGCACCGCTAAAAGCCTCCATCATCAAGGTTAAGTTTCTGGAGGAGTTTATGAGCTCATAGAGCTCAGTGCACCTCTGAAAGGATCTAGTGAACCACACTGAACTGATCTAAACTGAACTTCAACACTGAAAACTGTACTGACACTGTTTCAATTTTTTATAATCCATGTGAAGCTGCTTTGATACAATCTACATTGTAAAAGCGCTATACAAATAAAGATTAATTGAATTGAATTAGTGCACTCAGACACGGCTCCAAACTAATCGACGTGGTTTTTCAACCTTCATAAGCACATAAACACAGTTATTTCCTCAATAAAATCCAAGTTAGCCATTTAGCAATGAAGCTAGAGTCACCAGGCCATAGACAGAAGCCTGGCAGATCACTCGAACCTGCGTCTGTTGTGAAGAGAATTTGACGCGCAAATGAAGCACAAATAGTGCGATTTATCCGCGCTTGCCGCGTCTTGTGTGAACACAGCATAACGGCGATGTAGGCTGTGTTGGGTAAGTTACTTTAAAAAAGTAATTAATTACTAATTACTAATTACTTAATCAATATTGTATTTAAAATACTTATCTAATTACTGTGTCTGAAAAGTAACTTAATTACTCAATAAGTAACTTAACTAAATACTTCTTGAAATCCCTATAAACCTTGAGTGGACAAATAATAAAAATTTAACTCTGTAAATAATAAATACTTAGATAAAACATATGAGTCAAACATGAAATAGTTTAGCCTTTTAGTTTTCTGAATCATCTTTATTATATTCTATTTTTAAAAAATCTATAATAATTATATGCATAATAATGTTTAGTATGCAATGTAACCTTCTTAAATATTATTCTGCATATCTATCGATCAGGCAGGATCATGCAATCTTTACAAAAAAAGCATTCTTTTTGGCGGTATTAGAATGAAAGCCCGTGCAGTATGATCGGAAGTGGACAAAAGGCTTAAGATTTATACGGCATGTTTTTGAATTGGATTGTGTCTCTCTTGTTTACCTGTGATCCGATCGAGCAAAAGGTGTCTTATTACTCTGTAAACAGAGCAGGATCAGTCATGTTTAATTCGCCGACTCCCTCTGTCACATCTGCGTAGTCATCCTTGCCTTTCTCATAGTAATTAACCAGTCCATGTAAGGATAGCCTTGAAAAAGCCGCGCGCTACAGCACGCAGGCGCGCAATGAGGAAAAATAAATTGATTAATACTGTAATGTTCTTGTCTGGGAATATTTTCATTTGGTAAAACAGCCACTCGCTTCAGCTGAGTCCGACATCTTCCGCTTTATGACTAGCAGCAAACTGGCGCGCGGCGCTATCACATGCATCTGCACTATGATGATTTTAAAGCGCCAGAGTTTACTTTTACCTTTAGAACATAAATTAATAAAATTGTGTAAGATTATTCAGCGAGTTTAATTATTTTACAATGTAACGCAGGTACATTATAAGTGACTGTAATTAAAATACCTAAAAATGAACAGTAATTAGTTACTTTACTTTTTCAGTGGAAAAGTAATTTAATTACAGTAACGCGTTACTTAGTAACGCGTTACACCCAACACTGATTGTAGGATACTCAAATCTGACTCACCAGCGTGCTCCTTCACATGCACGCGCGTCACGCAGCTAATCTCACAATGGTTTATCATAAGCATTTTATCAATCATTTTTTCTCCACAGGAACATAGAAATGATCCCTGACTAACAAGTAGCAGCTAAATGTGTCTGGAGAAGGATTTAAAGTTGTTTATTTTCAATAACACGCGGATGTGAATTCGTCTGATTGGTTGTAGTAATCATCCACATCAGCGCGGTCTAAACGTGAACGTGCTCTTTTTGGCAATTTTCCTTCTGTGTCACACAGAGCAGCATTCTGGGAAATTACCGGTAATGTTACAACTTTTCTTTCCGGAAAATTGCCAGGACGAATTTACTGGTATTTTCAAAACATGCCTGTTCACACATGATCTCTTCTGCAAGTCTGTAATTGTGAAAGGGGATAAAATAAGACTAAAGACTGCAGGGTTCAACACTAAGGATTTTTTCTACTGGCCCAATTGGACCAGTGGTTCAGATTTTTAACTTGTCCTGCCAAAATTTTTTACTGGCCCCACCAAAAAAAAGAAAGAAAAGAAAGTGAATTGCTATTTCTTAGCCACATATAGGTCTGTCACGATATCTATTTTTTGTTGTACGATATATTGCACCAAAATATATCGCGATAAACGATATTATTGTCATTGTAAGACCATTTTAGGCCGCTCATTATATAATGCCAGAAGGGCAATATAATAGCATCATAACGCAAGTACACTCTTCAAAAAAACACATATTTTGTTCTTTAGATATTTAATTTAATTTAGTCATTTTAATAATTTAATGATTAGGCTCTGGAATCAGAATGGGAAAACGCAGATCCAAAACAAATAATAATAAATGTAAAATAAAATAAAATGCAAGGTAATATGTACACCCAAGGAGTGTTAAAATAAACTCAAATTGAGTTAAATGTACACTAATTTTTTTGCTGTGTAGAGAGGTTGTGCAATAAGCTAAAATGTTGCAAAAAATTTTTTTTATGTATGGGCGATTATATATTGCATGACCAAAAATTGAGCTCATGTTTATGTATTGTGCGATAAGTCAATATATTGATTATTGTGACAGGCCTAGCCACATATTTTAAATAATGTGTCAAAAAAAATTCTAAAAATGTTGAGGGAAATGTGCAGGTGTTTTATTGCAAAACAAAACCTGGCCGACTTAAAAATGACGGCAAAACATCACAAAAGACATTTTCTTTTAGCCTCATAATCTGATGTTGCCGTCATGTTGTCGTCTCTTCGCTGTGTTGGTTTTTGCCAGGTTACTGAAAAAAATAACATGCTCAGAACATCCAATCGGATAAGAGGAACCAAAAAAGCACAATGGTATTTACGACTTCGCAGAGAAGGTAGCATTCAGATACTTGAATGCACAAACTATTTCTTGATTTTAAGACTATATATGCATGCAATTGACAAATACTCGCAGGCAAATTAAAATCTAATGACAAGGCAGCACTGGCCTGATCGGGCCAGTAGCGATTCTGTCTACTGTCCCGAGCATCTCTCACACTGTCCCCAGGCCATCGGGCAGTCCTTATTGTTGAGCCCTAAACTGAATCTCCTTTATCAAACGCAGATTTTGGTTATTAATCTCTAAGTCACGTGTGTGCTGAACCGTGAGTCAACTGTGATCCGTTACACCCCTAGCAAACACTAAACTGCACTGCTTATAAAATTGTTTGCTCAATGCTGTACTGTCCTACAGGAACTGATCAAGTTATTGAGGGGCAAGTGAAATCCTTTTTGGGTCGTCCCAGTTGCAAAGAGTCTCTAGGATTTGTTCAAGGAAAATCTTATCTGATCATGGGCAAATCTAGAGATCTGCCAAAGCTTGGAGGAAGGTAGGTGTCCTTAATCTCATAACCCACATTTATAGATTTAACAAGGTGTTTTTTGGCTTAAATGGCCTAAAAACATTCTTTTTTCCCCCCAATGTTCTATTGGGTTTGTAAGAATTTTAATGGTTCGAGTAGACATTACAGGGAGTGCAGAATTATTAGGCAAGTTGTATTTTTGAGGATTAATTTTATTATTGAACAACAACCATGTTCTCAATGAACCCAAAAAACTCAATATCAAAGCTGAATATTTTTGGAAGTAGTTTTTAGTTTGAGCTATTTTAGGAGGATATCTGTGTGTGCAGGTGACTATTACTGTGCATCATTATTAGGCAACTTAACAAAAAACACATATATACCCATTTCAATGATTTATTTTCACCAGTGAAACCAATATAACATCTCAACATTCACAAATATACATTTCTGACATTCAAAAACAAAACAAAAACAAATCAGTGACCAATATAGCCACCTTTCTCTGCAAGGACACTCAAAAGCCTGCCCTCCATGGATTCTGTCAGCGTTTTGATCTGTTCACCATCAACATTGCCTGCAGCAGCAACCACAGCCTCCCAGACACTGTTCAGAGAGGTGTACTGTCTTCCCTCCTTGTAAATCTCACATTTGATGATGGACCACAGGTTCTCTATGGGGTTCAGATCAGGTGAACAAGGAGGCCATGTCATCATTTTCTTCTTTTAGACCCTTTCTTGCCTGCCACGCTGTGGAGTACTTGGACGCTATGATGGAGCATTGTCCTGCATGAAGATCATGTTTTTCTTGAAGGATGCAGACTTCTTCCTGTACCATTGCTCAAGAAAGGTGTCTTCCAGAAACTGGCAGTAGGACTGGGAGTTGAGCTTGACTCCATCCTCAACCCGAAAAGGCCCCACAAGCTCATCTTTGATGATACCAGCCCAAACCAGTACTCCACCTCCACCTTGCTGGTGTCTGAGTCACATGGAGCTCTCTGCCCTTTACCGATCCAGCCACGGGCCCATCCATCTGGCCCATCAAGACTCACTCTCATTTCATCAGTCCATAAAACCTTAGAAAAATCAGTCTTGAGATATTTCTTGGCCCAGTCTTGACGTTTCAGCTTGTGTGTGTTGTTCAGTGGTGGTGGTTTTTCAGCTTTTCTTACCTTGGCCGTGTCTCTGAGTATTGCACACCTTGTGCTTTTGGGCACTCCAGTGATGTTGCAGCTCTGAAATATGGCAAAACTGGTGGCGAGTGGCATCTTGGCAGCTGCACGCTTGACTTTTCTCAGTTCATGGGCAGTTATTTTGCGCCTTGGTTTTTCCACACGCTTCTTGTGACCCTGTTGACTATCTTGAATGAAACGCTTGATTGTTCAATGATCACGCTTAAGAAGCTTGGCAGTTTTAAGAGTGCTGCATCCCTCTGCAAGATATCTCACTATTTTTGACTTTTCGGAGCCTATCAAGTCCTTCTTTTGACCCATTTTGCCAAAGGAAAGGAAGTTGCCTAATAATTCTGCACACCTGATATAGGGTGTTGATGTCATTACACTACACCCCTTCTCATTACAAAGATGCACATCACCTAACATGCTTCATTGGTAGTAGGCTTTCCAGCCTATACAGCTTGGAGTAAGACAACATGCATAAAGCGGATGATGTGGTCAAAATACTCATTTGCCTAATAATTCTGCACTCCCTGTATATTGGTTAAGTTTTGGTCGCTTGAGTTCTTACTGGTAGTGGTAATATTTTGCCATCTATTAGTGGCATGTGAAAAACATTCATTCATAATCAAACTGAAAGAAGTGGAAATCACTGTAATCCCTCTATGTTGGTGGCTATTGTTTTTTCCAGCAGTGTTGTTATTGAATCATATACTGTACATGTAGCTCTTTAATCTTGGCTGTTTTGTCCTCTCGTTTCTGCTGTTTTTAGTCTACAGTATATCTTGGGAGAGCAGACCTGGGTTGAATACTGGCCAACAAGTCAAGAAAGTAAATCTCCAGAACACAGAGACCGGTTCATCGGCATCTCTGCCCTCGAGAACATGCTCACCAAAGAAGGATGTGCAACATAATTGTATATAAATGTCTGCTGATTACAGAAAATATTTTCACTTTCAAACTTTCTTTAAATCTCTATAGTTTTATCAAAAGTACTTTGTATAAAGAAACTGACTGAATAAAGACTGATAATATTCTTTTTGACTCTTTATTCAAGAATTATTGAACAGTTATATTCCCTAAAATAAGTGTGATCACCTAACATATTTAGGAACTGAAAGATTTATTAATTCATTTTCTTTTCGGCTTAGTCCCTTTATTAATCTGGGGTCGCCACAGCGGAATGAACCGCCAACTTATCCAGCATGTTTTATGGAGCGGATGCCCTTCCAGCTGCAACCCATCAATGGGAAACATCCATACCCTCTTGTTCACACATACACTACAGACAATTTAGCTTTCCCAGCTTTCCCATTTCTTTAGCTTTCCCAGCTTTCCCATTTCTTTTCGGCTTAGTCCCTTTATTAATCAGGGGTCGCCACAGCGGAATGAATCGCCAACTCATCCAGCATGTGTTTTACACAGTTACACACCCTTCCAGCTGCAACCCATTACTGGGAAATGTGAAATTTCAACTAAATTTAACATAAATTATGGTTCTCTTGATTTATTTCTCTCGAACAAAACATATTTAATGTTTTTCCTAACATCTTTATTGTTGTACTAAATTAAAAATTATCATTTGTTTTTTGTGATATTTTGAAACATCATATCACTATAAAATATTTTTTAAGTAAACCCAGATCTCCTTTAGCAATCATCATTTTCAATATAAATATAATTTATACTTGCACGGATTTTCAAAAATAGTATTAATGGATCTCACTTTATATGTGATGAAATTAAAAAACAAAAGCTATATCCATCCTTCTTCCTGTACGTCTCAACGTAATGCAGACAAACTATCCAATCAAACACTTAAGTGACACTGACCCCCAAAGATGTTATATTTTATTTTGTCTCAAATAATTTATCTGTGGAGTTTGTAATGAATCTTTTGATTTTATTTGGTAAATTTCATATTCATAAATGTAGATTGAATAATTCTAAACCCCTGTTTAAAAGTTTCTATTATAGATTTATATTTCTCCAGACTCTCTCCAGTATATTAATAACAAGAAATGTCAAGATACCATTAAAGTTGTAAAGGAGCTAAAGTTGATACAATAGTTTACATGCTGTCTGGGTAGACTAATTCATAATGTCATTGTTAAAAACTCTTTATGTTGTTGCTAATTTGATTGTTATTATTTTAGTTTTTTTTTTTGTTAACCACTTTGTATTTTTTGGATGTCATGTTTAAGCTGTATATTTGATGATGTTAAAAAAAAATAAAAAGCACTAAAGTGACACTGCAAACACCAATCAGATTAGACACTGATTTAGAAGACGTTGCTCCGCCCTCCGATTTGGCCATAATTATGTTAATATTGATATTAATTAATTATGTGATTAACGTTAATTAATGTTCAAACGACGATAAAAGTATATAAATCACACTCTGAACGCAAACAACAGCTGAATTCAGTGCACAGGACTCTGAGGAAAGATGTGGGAACTAATCTTTGAACGATCATTTGATCAACTGATAGTATACACTCACAATCCCTTCCGCTTTGGTAAGCTAAAGCCCCTTATTACGCTTTAAACATGGTTATTTGTAAAGCAACTGGTTATACTTTTGGAATTAATAATAAGTATTAACTCAACCCAGCGCTAGCAAACAGACTAGCATAAATGTTACCTCAGGCGTCTCTGTCTTACCTTGTTTGAAGTTCCAGTGAGGAAAAAAAATGTTTAATGCCAAATTCGTTGACTCGACTACGACGGCTAAAAACAATGATTCATTACAGTACAGTTGCTGGATTCTGTCTTTAGCTGTGGTAGAAACTAACTAGATGAGGACATCTGCTGGTTACAGCTGAGTAATTTCAACGACGAATGTTTTCAAGTGAGGTTTTGTGAAATAACTGCTGAAGCGCATGCGCACATTAAATAAACTTATTAGCTGTTGTGAATGCTTCACGTTGTAGGCTCGTTCGTGGCACTAACTTAGTGGTTTAAACTTCCAGATGTGTTTTGTTTTTATTAACCTTAACGGACTACATGAGGAGCAAAATAAATAAATGTTGCAACTTTAATTTATACATCTGTAGGTCATTATACACACGTAGGCTTTGTACTTTCACATGACTAAACACTAATGTGAAATACGTGTTATTTTTACGTTTGTTTGTTTATTTATTTGTTTATTTATTTAAGATTAAGACATGTTTAACAGTGTAAACTAATATATAACTTCTACCTCAACTCTCCTCACGGAATGTCGGCGGTGCAGCCGGTTTGACGAGCTGTTCTCAGAGCTGCCTGAGAGGAAAGAAATCATCATACTGAGAGAGAAACTCACCTGAGAGAAGCTTGAACATCCTCAGAGGAAATGTTACTGGTGTTTTTATCATGAATCCCAAATTATCAGGAGCTCGTAAAGCGTCCGGCTGAGGAGCGCGACGGCTCTGGTTTGATTCGCGCGTTCATGACGGAACTCCTGTCACCTGCGACCGGAAGCGCGCAAAAACCCGCTGTACCTGTTTGACTCCCGAAACTGACGCTCAGGAATCTCAACGCCCCTTTTCCCTTTAAGCGCTGAAGACATCCTTAAAATGCCTGATGTGGTGATGAGTTATTTCTGTGGCTGATTCACTTGCAAAGGATGCAATAAAACAGGAGAATGTTGGTGAGATGTCATTCAGTAAAGAGGAGATTAAAGCAATTATTAAAGATAAAATCAGTATTAAATGGCAAAACATGTGGAACAATACAAATACTGGAACACATCTTTTTATCATTCAAAAGAAAG
Source organism: Danio albolineatus (assembly GCA_903798035.1). Lineage (NCBI taxonomy): Eukaryota > Metazoa > Chordata > Actinopteri > Cypriniformes > Danionidae > Danio > Danio albolineatus. The sequence goes on along the minus strand of CAIGQQ010030125.1, from coordinate 41,978 downwards.
TAGGAAGGATGAAGAGAATAAGGAAAAGTACATTGGAGGGTAATGTAATCTCTAGATTAAGACTAGGGCATACTAGATTAAATAATACTTTACATGTCATCGGGAAACATCCTACTGGGTTATGTGATTTTTGTCTGGTAGAAGAGTCGATAGATCATGTATTACGTCAATGCCAGAAATATAATAATGAAAGGAAAATCTTCAGGAAAATACAACAGGAAACAATAGAAGCAAATCAAATACTCAGCCAAACAGAGAACTATAATTATTTTATTTTATTTTTAAGGGAAACTGGACTAATATATAGAATATAATAGATATCATTTGAGTCTCATAGCCATTCCGGTTCACACTCCAGTATGGTAGGTGGCGGTTATGCAACTTAAAGTTGGATACCACCCGCCATAAAGCAAGAAGAAGAAGAATATTATAAGTTATTTCTGGATAAAATGAAACTTTATTCTTCACGGATTTTACATTTTTGAGCTCGAGACTTCCGGTCTCATTCACTTGCCTTGACTTTTAGACGTTAAAAACAGCT
>CAIGQQ010030125.1:0-41427 GCA_903798035.1 Danio albolineatus | reverse complement strand
GCACAAATAAATATATAAATAATTTATAGTGGGGCGACATGGTGGCGCAGTGGGTAGCATGATCACCTCACAGCAAGAAGGTCGCTGGATCGAGCCCCGGCTAGGTCAGTTGTCATTTCTGTGTGGAGTTTGCATGTTCTCCCCGTGTTTGCGTGGGTTTCCACCGGGTGCTCCGGTTTCCCCCACAAGTCCAAAAACATGCGGTACAGGTGAATTGAATAAGCTAAATTGGCCGTAGTGTATTGGTACAGGGTTGCGGCTGGAATGGCATCTGCTGCATAAAACATATGCTGGATTCGTTGGTGGTTCATTCTGCTGTGGCGACCCCTGATTAGGGACTAAGCCGAAAATAAAAGAATAAATAATTAATAGTTATATTTTAGTTTATTTGTTTACAGGGTCAATGCACATTAATACACATTACTGTAAAATGTGCCAGAGTTAGCCAAGAATGGCTATTTTTCATCTGTAGACCCCTAACAGAATGTTAAAAAAGTCACACCTGAAATAGAAGCATACACAGCATAATAACATAGAATACATTAACATATATAAAATACAGTAAAAAAAATGGCAGCAGAAGAAGACAAAAGCCACAAATAAACAGTACAAATAAGTGTCAAGAAATACAGCACTAATGCTGACAATGCTGATTTGTCAATAACCAGTTTTAACATGAAACTGAAAGAGCGAAAAGTAAGTGATCTTCTGATTGTTGGTGGGATGGAGGTCCGTTCCCTATCAGCTTTCACTGAAAACACAGACTGACTGAATTTACTTTTTTGAGAGGAATAATGCAATCCCCTCTTTCACCACCTAGTAGTTCTTTCACAAACTGATTTAGTGGTGAAGTTGGGTTATGTAAAGCCTTAAACATTAAACAAATATGTACGTATTAAATTTTCCCAACCAAGCAGATTGTATTTTCTTAATATTGAACAATGGTGAAATTGAACTGATTTCTTATCAAGGGTCAATTTCGGGCAGGCAGATAAATAATAAAATAAATTACACAAGTGTTTAGGGAATAGGAAAATGTTAAACTGAAAGTTTACATTTTAACATTCTGACCTCTGAAATAAAGCCAAACCAAAAGAAAATGAATGAATTTTGTGCCACTATAACCTACTGATTATTAGTACAGGTTTGGTTAACTTGTGAGGAGAGTACCGAGTTGTATCCAAAGCAACATGTATTGTCCACAACCAAACCCTTGATGTTTAGTCATGCTGTGTGTTTTAATCAATAGGAAGACTTTTACATGTCCTTACATGTTAAAAAGGCTCCAGATTATGCTTCTTTTTAAATCTAATAATGTGCACACTTTATTCAATACAGTATGGATTAACTCAGAGTTTGAAATGCAGAACTACACAACATATTAAACATATTAAAATGAGAAAACGTTACAGACTCTGATCAAAAAATATGTTACAACAAATCGCTCTCTCCCCTACAAAAAGTGACCGATAGGAAGACAAACATTAACATTTATTCCTAATCAGCAGTACAAAGACAATCTGTGTTTGGATGATGGGGGAAGTACAGTGTTGTTAGTTCATGTTTATTAAAATGTTGACCAAAAATGTGTTCGTTCCAGTGCAGCTTACATCTTTAGCACATTTTCATGAAAATTAACCGTTCAATAGTCCTCTCGACCCCTTAGAATATCAATAGTGCAGCAGCCAATTTATCAAAGGTTGTATTTACCCAACAAGCAGAATGATTTACGGGAAATGTGGACTGAGCTGGCATTAACTCTTCAATAGTCCTTATTGAAAATCACAATTCTGTTTATACAGTTTTACATGACCAATGTTACATGAACAACATACTGCGCAGTTTCATTTGTCTACACTGTAAAAAATGCTGGGTTGTTTTAACTCGACACTGGGCCATACTATACTGTATATGGACAAACGCAAGCATTTGGATAAAAAGTGTAACTTTTAATCGTAACTGAAAAAATAGTCTCAAAATTATCCTTTGTAATAACCCATAGTTGTGTCAGATATGGACAAAAACAACCCAGCATTTTTTAGAGGGTATGTGGTTGTGACTTTTGAGACTTTTCTAATGCAAATAACTACGCTTGTCTTTTTAAAATGAAGACAATCGAGTCTCAAATAAATGCAGATGAAGCAAATTATTAATTTCTAAAAATATATATGTGATTTGTAATAACCCAATGTTAGGTCAAATATGGACAAATCTAAAAATGAACAGCACAGCATTTTTTTTTTTTTAGAGGTAAACATTTTTGTAAGACTTTTAAGACCTTTCTAATGCAAATAGCAATATTTGGCTATGACATCTGGGTTGTTTTAACTTAACACTGGGTCAAATATGGACAAACCCATCAATTAGTGTTGAAATATCATTCACTTTCTTTTCGGCTTAATCCCTTTATTTATCTGGGGTCGCCACTGTGGAATGAACCGCCAACTTATCCAGCATATGTTTTACACTGCGGATGCCTTTTCAACTGCAACCCATCTCTGGGAAACATCCATACACACTCATTCACACTCCTACATTACAGATAATTTAGCCTACCAAATTCACCTATATGTCTTTGAACTTGTGGGGGAAACCGGAGCACCCGGAGAAAACCCACGCAACCACAGGGAGAACATGCAAACTCCACACAGAAATGTCAACTGACCCAGCCAATGCTCGAACCAGCGACCTTCTTGCTGTGAGGCGAAAGTGCTACCCACTGCGCCACTGTGGCGCCTGTGTTGAAATATCATTTAAACTTAATTTTAAAAATGTACCCATTTTTGGGGTTGTCCATATTTGACCCAATGTTGGGTTACGACAACCTAGCATGTATTTTTCATAGTGAATGAATAACAGAAGAATAGAATGAAGAACAGAATAACACATGTACATGATCATAATTATGATTAACATTAGGGATGTCCAGATCTGATCAAACGGTTTCAGACTCGGTCAGACATTATATATGTATGAATATATATGTATTAGTGATCATTTTACTGACTCGGATCTTTAAGTCTCATTCATCGAGAATCTTTTTTCGAGTTATTTCGTTCAATTTGCCAAAAATATTATTAAAATGTTACGAGTTGCTTCCAAAAGTTAAGAAAAAGGGCCACTTTTTTAAAATTAGTGATGGTGTTGAAGATCTTAAAGAAAATGGTACCTAAATATTTCCTTGATTATTATGTTTTAGTTAGTGAGGTGCACTGTCATTCTACAAGAGCGAGTAGCAGGGGTATTTATCCCTGTAGATTTAAGAGTGAATCAGGTAGACATTCTTGTTTGTGTACCAGCTCTGTTGCTTGGAATGTTTTGCCTGGAAGCTTTAAAGAGATTCAAGTTGAGAGCGTTTTTAGAAGGGAAATTAAACAATGGTTGTTTTACAATTAAAGTTGAGGATTTTTGTTGTGTTGAGTTGTTGAGCTGATGATGTTTGCACTCCATTTATGATTTGCTCGTCCATTTTTTAAGAATATCGAGGACCACAATGGAAATAAGCCGGTGGCTTTTTTGTGTATTTTATCCTCGACAGTTTTTAAAATATGCATGAATTAGTCTAACTGGACATGTTTGTATATTTAGTCAAAATTGTCAAATAAAATCAATCAATCAATCAATCGACACATCTACAACTAGCCCAAAGGTTGATCACACTACAAAGAAGTCATAAATATAATGCTATAAGAAAGAAAAAAATAATAATTCATTGTTTACCTGGTCTTTTGGCTATGAAGATTTTTTTGTCTGCTCAGCTCACCTCTTCATGTCTTCAAATTTAAGTGGTTCGTTATCGTCACACTGACAGTCACATAAAATCTTAACTTTTTAGATTAGTTCACCTTTCGAGTCTTCAGGTTTTTTGAGTCGTTCGTTCGTTCATCCCGTGACAGCATGTAAAGCGAGATGAATCAAAGCCGAGGACTCGAGAGATGAACGGATCAAATCTTTTTCAGGCTCTAAATGCATATGACTGGCTTCAGCCTTTCATCTGATGAACAAACGGACTCAAACCCGATAGAGGACTCGGGAGATGAACGGATCAAATCTCTTTCCGACTCTAAACGCATATGATTGGCTTCTGCCTTTCCATGAATGACTCAAACCAAGGACTCGGGAGATGAACGGATCAAATCCTTTTACATATATAAAATACATATGAATGGCTTCTGACCTGATGAACGACTCAAAAGACTTGAAAAATGAACGAAACCACCTGCAAAATTGTGCACATGAGCGAATGAATGAATCACTCCCTGAGATGACTCGTCGTTCCTGAGTCATATTGAAGATCTGTTAAAGAACGACAAATCAATAATATGTTGATATATTGTCATTATTTTGACCTTTTGACCATTATTTTGATTATTTAGACCTCTTTCTTGACTTCACACAGAAACAGTAACGCGTGAGGCATGGCATTACTTTATTGCAGAGACGCTATTAGTTAAATGCCGGCAAAGTAGAACTCGGAAGCAGCTTGAAGCGGGAAGCACGAGTATGTCTGCAGTCTGGAGGTATTATAAAGTTGATGACGACAACATTGTCATAGCAAACTGGATCTGATTCTTCGCTCTTCTTTATTCGTTTTTTATGTATCATAGAAGTATCGTATCGGTTTTCGGTATCGGTAGATATTCAAAAATCAAACGAAATAAACCTGATCATGACATCCCTACTTAAAATTGCTGCAGAGCTTTTATAGTTGACTTGAAATCGAGTCAAGTGCAGTACTTGGGTTAAAAGTGTCAACTCTAAAGAAAGCAGCGTACTAATAAACACAGTCGCCATTTGTTGTGGACGTTTTACGTAAATTGGGAAATTCCATCAAAAATAATCCCCCAGATCCTCCCTTTCCAAAATGTGTTGCCTAATCAGCATGATGGGAAGAGGGGTGTCTACGAGAGAGATAGCTAGAGAGAGAGTGTAGTTTGGACTGTGAGCGCTGCGGGTATAAATGTGAGCGTCTGCAGGTTTACAGAAACACAGTCAGTTAGGATGGAGGTGAAGCTGCTGTTTGTCTGTGCTGTTCTTCTCTCCTCAGCGCTCCTCACACTGTGTGACCCGCTGTGAGTATTACACACTCTTTCTTCACACATCCACTAAATCAGCGCTTTTCAATAGGCTTTGGTATCGTTTGTTTTGTTTCTTTTCAATATCGATGGCAAATCAATACTTTTAAAATGGTATTGGTGCCTTTTAAATAGAATAGATACTTTTAAAGTGGACCTATTCTGCCTCTTTTTACACATAGTAAAACAAGTCTCTGATGTCCCCAGAGTGTGTATTTGTTAAGTTTCAGCTCAAAATACCCCACAAATGATGTTTTATAACTCTCTGAAACTGACCCTTTTAGGCTTTGATCCTAACTGTGGTGTTTTGGTGACTGTCGCTTTAAATTCAAATGAGATTGAGCTCTTTTCAGTAGAGGGCGGAGCTACACATGCCCGTGTGTCAGAAGAGTGCAGTAGTTTTTAGCCATTTTTGTACCAATGTTTCATGAACAACATACTGTGCAGTTGACATTTGTCTACACTCTGAACAATGCTGTGTTGTTTTTTCCTCAGCACTGGGTCATATATTGACAAATCCAACCATTGGGTCATTTAAATTTAACTAAAAAAATATCTCAAAAGTGCTATATATATATATATATATATATATATATATATATATATATATATATATATATATATATTAAAAAATGCTTTGTAATATCCCAATGTTTGACCAAATATGAACAAAAACAACCCAGCATTTTAAGAGGGTAATCTTTATAGGCTTTTGAGAATTTTCTAATGAAAAAAAAACAAACTAATTTTCTTTTTAAATAAGACAATTAAGTCGGTAACACTTTATTTTGATGGTCCATTTGAGCATCAGTAGACTCTGACGGCTGGCAATAAACATTAAAGAGTCGATACGCAACCCATACCGCCGAACCACCAGGGGTCGCCCCTTGCTTTTAAATGTGAGTCAGTTCTGTGCTTTCGGTTTATTTAGGCATGAAACACTTTGAAATAAATATAAAAACGGCGGGATTCCCTTTCCTTTTCATTACAGGTGCCGTCGATCCTCCTGTGCAATCCTCAAAACAGTCATAAAGCGGTGCGTGACTGTCAGACGCGCTCCATAGTGATAAACAGACGCTGTTTCCCAAACAGATTCTGTAAATGTGATTTGAAGCGGAGCGAAAGTCTGGGTTTTGGGTGCATTTAAACAGACATATACACATAATTAATAAAAATAACATCTAAAGATGTCGATCTTGGTGGGTTTTTATAATTTTTTTTTTTTAAAAACGAAAAAAATCCAAATAAATGAGATTGATTTGCTCTTATGTGTAATTTATACAGTAAAGATTGAGATTTGATGACTTGATTCTATTTGTTTATAATCGCTATTAATTGTAATAAGCTGAAAGGTTTTGGTAATTTATTTGCTGCTAATGTATACTATTTATTATTTATTTATAAAATAATAATAATAATAATAAAACATATTACTGACCGTTTAACTGTGGGATGGGATGGGGGGTTGTATCCCTTATTATGGTGGGCATGTCCCTTATTTTCACATCCCAACGTTGACAGGTATGGTAGACTAAGAAACTTTGTAAGTACATGTCCACTTACACTAACCCTATCGCTAACCCCATCCTTATAGTCTACTTATAATCTAATGAGAATTAGTTGGCATGTAGATGCAGTGTAACCTAAATTCAACAAACGGACCGTCAAAATAAAGTGTGACTATTAAGTTTTATGAGGGCGGAGCTATAAATGCCTGTGTGTCAGCATAGTGGCAGATTTAACAACAAGACTAACGTCCTATGCCTAATGACGCAGAGATGATCACTAGTGGGCGGGGCTTTCCCCTTCTGATGACACACACAAAGGCAGAATGTCAATCAAAATGTTTCTGCAGTTTTAATCATGTCTGATTATAACAAACACAATTAATGCCAGTTAATACGTTACCATTAGAGGCTGGTTATATTCACAGATTGTTGTGTTTAAACCCTTTATAAAACAGATTTTTTGCATAATAGGTTCCCTTTAAATGACTCATTAACACCTTTTTGACTGAACAAAAAAAGTTATTTAAATTGAATTATATATTAAGAGTTTAAAATATACATGAATAAACACAACACCAAGAAAACCTAAGCCACCTAATCCAGCCATACCTGTGAACATTGGGCTGTGAAAACAAGGGATACGCCCACCATAATAAGGGATAACAAAGGGGATAACAAAAAATCCCCATATTAAATATGTTCTTCTGGAGCTGTTTCATTGTAAATAAACAGTTAAACGGTCAGTAATATGTTTTAATATTGATATTTACAAAGGAAAATTTAATAGTATACATTAGCAAACAGTTTAGCGTATTAAAACAAGCTATTATAAAGAAATTGAATCAAGTTATCAAAACATTAATCTTTTTCTCACTGTATAACATACACATTCTGACTAAAGAGCGACGAATTAAACTCATTTATTTAGATTTATTGTTTGATTACATTAAATAACAGAGGTGTCACTTTAACAATGCACACATCCAACGTTATAATGAAAGCATTCGATTGCTCTCCTAACGGTTTATGCTCATTTAGGACAAAATTAGTTGAGTTTGAAAAAAAAAAAAAAACATCAAGATCGACATCTTTAGATGTTACTATTATGTGTATATGTCTGTTCAAACACACACCCAAAACCCAGTATTCACTTTCGCAACGCTTCAAAAAATCGCGTGTACAGAATCCGTTTGGGAAACAGCGTCTGTTTCTCACTATGGAGCGCGTCTGACAGTCACGCACCGCTTTATGACTGTTTTGAGGATTGCACAGGAGGAGCGACGGCACCTGTAATGAAAAGGAAAGGGAATCCTGCCGTTTTTATATTTATTTCAAAGTGTTTCATGCCTAAATAAACCGAAAGCACAAAACTTACTCACATTTACGAGAAAGTGTCGGCCCCTGGTGGTTCGGCGGTATGGGTTGCGTATAGGGAGGATCGGCTCTTTAATGCCACCCTTCAGAGAAAGACTGAAAATACGGGAGAAATACGGGAAAGTACATTTACGGGATCATAGCGGGATAGAACTGTAAAATACAGGAGAATCCTGGCAAAAACGGGAGGGTTTACAGGTATGCCCAACAACAATAATTTATCAACTAAAAAACATTCAACTACTTTAATTTTAACAATTTGTCTGACAAAATGAGACACTTGCCATATTAAATGGGGTCCTTGCTGCAGTATTAGTACTAGCTGGATGGTTTCACTTCTTCTTCTTCCTTTAATAAAATACGCTAGTTTTCAAGCGCTCTGATTTGATCTCCTCAGATATGTGCTGTCGGCTCCTAATCTGCTCAGAGTGGGTTCATCTGAGAATGTGTTTGTGGAGGCACAGGATTACTCTGGAGGTGCTTTGGAAGTAAAAATCACAGTGAAAAACCACCCCAAGAAAGACAAGCAGATCCTGACCAAATCTGTGAATCTGAATGCACAAAACAATTTCCAGATCCTCACAGATATAAAGGTCAGCGCTCCTAAATCACAATGCAGAGAGTCATCTTCTCGATTCATCTTCAGATGTAGCTAATAATGAATTTTCTGATATTTAGATCCCCGATGATCAGAACTTGTTCTCTGACGATCCTCTGGAGAAGCAGTATGTGTATCTGCAAGCTATTTTCCCGACTCGCACTCTGGAGAAAGTGGTCCTGCTGTCGTTCCAGTCTGGATATATATTTGTACAGACTGACAAGCCCATCTACACGCCTTCTAGCACAGGTACACTTGCAAAAATAGAAAATATATCTAATGCACTTATTATTTTGAATTGTTTCATTTATGAATATCATTCCAGAGATCATAAAGATGGCTTATGCACAAAAACTAGCTATTAAATATAGCCCTGTTACTGCTTTTTTGTTGCTATAATGGATGGTAAAAGCTTTTGTAATCTGTTCCTGATACACAATATATAAAAACTAAACAAATCTGTTACATTGACATGCATTTAACCTTGTGTTTTGACCTCTTCTGCAGTTCAGTACAGGACATTATCTCTGACGCCCAACTTGAAACCACTCAGTCAGACTGGAATCACGGTGGAAATCATGGTGAGAAATATCACTGTTAGTTAACACACAAACTCACAGATTCATTCGTGGCATTTGTGAGCATCAGACAGTGTTAAAGGGGCTCTATATGTAATTCAAAAACCCTTGTTATTAGCAACTGGTGGCCGTTAAAGGTCTTATGAAATTAAAATAGCTTTTTTTTTTTTATGTTAGCACCAGTATGTTAGCTTTAAGCATGAATATATGCTGACAAAATTCACCTTTAGAAGATATAAACCTGATACAAACACCCAAAGTTCACTCAATTCATGTCAATTCCACCTGAATGGATTTCGTGTCACCTCATTCTTCACAGAACATCAACATGGCGTCAGATTGATGTTGTACCTCAGCGTCATTGGGACATTGTATTTTGTTTGGAAATGAAAATCAGGTTTATGTCAGAACCCAACGTCCGGCCAACGTCAATGTCCAACGTCGAACAGATGTTGCGTTTTGGTTACTTTCCAATACAACCTAAAAACAACAAATCTAATGATGTTACAGGTTGACAACTAAACTGAACTCCAACAATGGAAACTGGACTGACACTGTTTCAATCTAATATAACCTTTTATGTGAAGCTGCTTTGGTACAATCCTCATTGTGAAAGTGCGACATAAATAAAGATAAATTGAATTGAATTAAATTATGTCCCGCCCTCTCTTCATGTTTCAGTTGAGACTACGTCAAACATCGAATAAAAAAATGGACATTTCAAAGCACTTCACAGGCCCTTTGAGTGAATTACAGCCAGCCATTTATTGCTTGAGTTTTTACTTGATTATGGCTGCACGATACTGAATAAATTTGACATCGCGATATTTTGTTTTGCTGCGATATGAGTATCATTTAACCATATGACTTGAATAGCTTTATTTGGAAAGATTTCATTAATTTAGATTGACTGTGGTGATCAGGTCTTTTTCCATGTCGTACATCTGCATGAAATCAAATAAATTAAGCATATATAAATGCGACAGAGGACAAATAAAGGTTCAGTAAACAGTGCGTTATGGTTATCTGGCCTAACAGTGTTCAAATACAAAAACTAAGCAAACGTAAAATAACTTCGTCATCGTTGTATAAATGATTGTATATTGCAAATAATCTAATCCTTTGAGATGTGACTATTGCGGATACACACATTGCGATATCGATATTCAAACGATATATTGTTCAGCCCTATTATAGATTTTACAGATGTGTTTATTCTTTGCACAACCCAAAAAACATTCACATTCTACAGGCTTTCATAAACAACCTAGGAAATTGACGAAGGCCTTGTGTGTGTGTTTTTTGTAAAGCTTCACAAACTATTCCCACATTGTCAACGCAAAAGAGATAAATACAAATTTTACTGTTTCTTCAGAATCCACAAAACATCACAGTTTCATCAGATAAGATATATCCAGTCAAGGGAATGAAGTCTGGAAAGTATGCCATCCCTGAGGTTGCCAGGTGTGTATGTTTGTCTGGAATGAACCTCGTGATCCAACCAAATATTTTCATCATATTTATCATATTTATAGGTCTATGACAAGGTTTTAAGCTGAAGCATCAAAATAAAGCAACTTAACTTCACTGACGTTCACTAAAAGACAACTAAAATATTCTTAATTATAATAATAATGAACATAAATACTTTACCATGGCAGATGGTGGATATTGTATGTGTAATATTGAAAGACTTTGGCCCTTACTGGCAAGCAGTTGGTTTATAGTGTCTACTTTAGGACAATATTTGTGTTCATTGTCTGTTTTAATGTCATGAAATCAGACAAGTGTGTGTTTATGGATGTGTTCGGTATGTTTCAGTCTGGGCATCTGGAAGGTTATCACACGGTTCACAAACACTCCCCAGAAGACGTTTACTGCAGAGTTTGAGGTCAAAGAATACGGTAAGACGAGTGTCAACAATCTGCATGTTGTGTAAGAGACTGATAAGAGTGTGTTTGCTTATTTGTGTGCTTGGTTTGATTTGGTTTCAGTGCTTCCAACATTTGAGGTGAACTTACAACCCAGTAAATTATTCTACTATGTGGGCGACGAAAGTCTGACAGTCGACATCGAAGCCAAGTAAGATGAATTAAGTTTAAAAAGTTATGAATTTTCATATTTTCTTGTGGTTTGGTTGTTATTTAAATTGAGATCATTTAAAGGACTAAGAGACAATTTCTTAAAGATGTTTTTTAGTTACACACAGTTTGTGTTTTCTCTGTACCATTATCCTGACGGATCCACTGATAAATGCGGCTTTCGAACTCTCCAATGTCTGTGTGGGCGCTGTTGTAAACCGGTGATCATTACAGCCAATCACAGTCATACCTGATGATCTTGTTAACACAATGGCCAATCAGTTCAATAATCCACTCAGCCGCGCTCCATCTGCAAGTGGGAAATGATGCTATTGTCACATTTTTGATACATTACAATACAATCTCTTACATTTTTATTTATTGTCTTGTTTAAAAATAGTTTGGAACAATTATTAACTTATAAACATTAAAAGATAAATAATAATGTCATACATTTATTTGCATAAAAATGTAAATTATGTTCATAAGTACATTAACCATCATAAAGAGAGGGAGGGGTGTCCATATACAGTTATAGCCGATATTATTTTGTCTCATTACATGTTATGCTAACACTGTGGGTCACAGAAATTTTTCCATTTAATAAAATACATTTATTTGTATTCATTTATTTAACAGGGACAAGGCTCATTAATCAACAGTAAAACTGTAAATAAGCCAGAGTTAGCCACAAGAGCTAACTTTCATCTGTTGCCCCCTGCCAGATTTTAGAAGGCAACCTAAAATCAAAAACCACATTATCACACATACAATAACAGTAAAGTTACATTCAACAAAAGGATATTCATTCATTTTCTTTTCGGCTTAGTCCCTTTATTAATCCGGGGTCGCCACAGCAGAATGAACCGCCAACTTATCCAGCATTTGTTTTACGCAGCGGATGCCCTTCCAGCCACAACCCATCTCTGGGAAACACATCCATGCATTCTCATTCACAACCATACACTATGGACTATTTATCTTACCCATTTCACCTGTACCGCATGTCTTTGGACTGTGGGGGAAACCGGAGCACCCAGAGGAAACCCACGCAACCACGGGGAGAACATGCAAACTCCGTACAGAAATGCCAACTGGCCCAGCCGGGGATCGAACCAGCGACCTTCTTGCTGTGAGGCGAACGTGCTACTCACTACGCCACCGTGGCACCTTCAACAAAAGGATAGAACATATAATAAGAATTTCATAAAAGGTTAGAAAAAGAAATTACACATGATTACACTCTTGATTTGCTTTTTTTGCCATTTCATTAACTTGTATTTAAATGTTATTTGTAATACCCCTTAAATCAGTAGGAACTGTATTCCAGAAATGACTGGCTCTAACTGAGAAGACTGCCTGTGCACAGGTTGTACGTCTAAACGGCACTGCACAGTAGTAATAGATCGTGTTGCTCGACCATTATTAATCTTGTGTGTCACAAACTCACATAAAGGAAGTGGAGCAAATCCATGTAAAATCCTTCAATGTAAACTGTAAGAACATTTTTCAATGCTGCAAAACGCCTTATCTCCGAGATTCACTCGAAAATCTGAGGTCTTCTTGAAGATTTAGTTTTTGACAATCACCTGTCTAATTAACGTGATACAACTCAGTATCCACTGTGAGTTATTAATGTGACTTAAGGGACAGAGGTCATCAAGTATGTATTAACTTGAGCAAAAGTCATACTAAAGCCCTGCTCACACTGTAAGATTTCAGCCATGAATTAGTCATCTGAGACAAATTTGGGAAATCCTAAAAGATTCCTGAAATCCTGGGCTAAAATCTGTAATCTTTGATCGTTGGTTTGACATGTTCACAGATGGCCGCTTAATGCCTGTTGCGATCAGATTTGTCCTCTGATGAAGTTCTGGCAGTGTCAGAAGATTTTAGACACGTTCCTGCAGTGTGACAACAGCTGCGATGAGCGTTAATCCGAGAACCAATAGGAGCTCGAAATCTGATGACGCAATCCATGCGACAATTCAAATGACCGCAGGGAAACGTCTAAACAGTTTTGTTCTTCCTGGTTTTATTATTGAGGCACGCTGTGTGCAAAACTGCCACTACAGTTTGTTTACATTTGCTGTGAGGAATCATTTCAGAGTGCAAGATAGTGAAAGTGTCACGGGTGGATGACGTCAAACTCCAAAGATGTTTTCTTTCATGTTTGGCGCGTCTTCATTGTTGTTCAGTCTGACTTTATGATAGCTGAGATCTTACAGTGTGACATGTGAGCCATGTTCGTGCAGACATGCCACAATTGTTCAGGATTTAAAAATATCGGACACAGTGTGAGCCAGCCTAAAACGGCGACAGCTTTACCAGATATTCATGCACGTCTCTCCAAAAATATTGGACCTCTGGGCATTGCCATAATACAAGGAATAAGTCACATGTCATGATTTTGCCAAGTATGATGCGATCCTGGATTAACATCTATGTTGATCCTGGAACATCATTTTTGTCGAAACATGTAATCATACCTATTCTCTACTCCTAACCTCAAATGTAAATTATTCCCCAAATCAGAGGGAATAATAGTTGATAACAATCATGAAGAAGTGCATAAACCTAACCATAAGCCTAAACTGAACATAAACGGTAAAACTATACTTAATTCTGATTGGCTGATTGGAATGTTGGTCCAGGATCAACATAGATGTTAATCCAGGAACATGTCCTACTTGGTGAAATCAGGTTGGAGGAATAAGTCAACTACTTTATGGAATCTCCAACATGCAGGATTATTTTAATAACCTGCTTTGAACAGCTTTTTTAGGAGTTCAGTAGAACTATTGTAAAGTTTTAGAAATTGGTACTTCTGACAACCCTGCCAGCACTGCAACCCAATGCTTGACCAAATAATGCAGAGGTAGCTCTTCATAGAATAAGGAAACTCAATCTCCTGAATAATATTTAGACACCGACACATCATCACCACAAGTGATATACATTTTAAACATAAATGATGAAAATATGACAATAAGCTAAATTAATTAAGTTATGCAGAGTTCAGACTGCATGATTTTCAAAGTAGTCGTGTCACAGATGTGTTCACACTGCATGACTATCTGGGCTAGTGTTTTGTCGCTGCTTTGCAAGATGAATCGGCGACAGGGAGTTTCACACTGCATGACTTCAAAATAGGAAGAATCGCTGACAACTTTGTCCAAACTACGTCTCACACCCAAACACACGTCGTATATCTTTTGTTATTAACTACATAACGAAAAAAGAAGCCTTTAATGGGGTAGAAAATGCATATTTGCTCATATGGCTTTGAAGGGAATTAGCAGTTTCTCCTCAACTTTCTTATTTTTTGACCGGGTTGGGTTGTGATATTTCTCACATGACACGTCAAACAGACACGGGAGCTCATGACAAATTTACACTAATTTTTCCCCTATTTCTTAGCTTTTAACTTCTCCTCAACCTCCCGCTGGCCTGCAGGTACCCACACTAGTAAATGCTGCTCTTTCATTGGCTGTAGGCAATCGCTGATGTTATGTTCAGTCAGAACACATTTCACACGGCATGATTTGAATCGCCGACAGCTCCAGATATTCAGCACGCCAAATATCTCCGGGGCATGTTCGACTCATCGGCGATTTCTTTTAGATCGCGTCTTTGATGGTTCATATTATGTGACTGTCACTCACATGCACGAGCACCGATTTGCCTGTGATTTCAGATATTTGTCGGCGATTTCTCAAAACCTGTCGGCGAGTCAAAATCGGGGCTAAAATCATGCAGTCTGAACTTTGCATTAGCGAAACAATCATATTGGTAGTGGCAATGCGACCCATTATGAATGACCAAATACTTGACTAAGCTATTGAGAGGCAGCACGGTGGCTCAGTGTTAAGCACTGTCACCTCACAGCAAGAAGGTTGCTTGCTGGTTCCAGTCCCGGCTGGGTCAGTTAGCGTTTCTGTGTGGAGTTTGCATGTTCTCCTGGTGTTGGCATGGGTTTTCTTCGGGTGCTCTGGTTTCCCCCACAGTCCAAACACATGCTCTATAGGGGAATTGGGTGAATTAATTGGCTGTAGTCCTAATTGATGTTCAATACACACAGATCTGTTAAATGACAGAATATTTAGTTTAGGGTTTCATGACTCTTTATCACATAGAGGACATATTAACAGAAGATATCCCATACACCTTTCTAAAGACAGACAAACTCCTACTGACAACTGTGTCGCAATTTGTTTGGCATCTCAACCATTTTGAATCGTCATAATTGAATCAAAATTGGCTGTGCTTTTATAGGTACCTGTTTGGAAAGCAGGTGGAAGGAAATGCGTATGTGATGTTTGGTGTGATGGACGGTGAGACGAAAACAGGCATTACTAACTCCCTGCAAAAAATTCAGGTGAGACGTTTTCATCAATCTCACTTCTCAACAACACGAGGTTGATTTTACAAGTGTAATAGTTTTCACTGTGTCTTGTAGACTGATGTTGCTATGTTTCGCTAATTTGATTAGATTTTAAATGGAAAAGGAACTGCAGAACTGACCAAGCAGATGATCGAGACCTATAAAGAAATTAAGCATCTGATTGGACAATCAATCTATGTTTCAGTCAGTCTTCTAACTGAAAGTGGTAAGACCCAGCAGATGCTGTATGTGATAGTTCATGTGTGTGATGGTTTGCAAATAGTGAATGGAGTGTATTTGTGTTTCAGGCAGTGAGATGGTGGAGACAGAAAGGAGAGGTATTCGTATTGTGACGTCTCCGTACTCCATCCACTTCAAGAAAACAGCTCAATACTTCAAACCTGGAATGCCCTTCGATGTCTCGGTATGAATTATTTTACACTGAGGAACAATTTCATCAATATGTTCACATATTTACGGAGGTTTTATTGCTTTTCTAAAAGGTCTATGTAACAAATCCTGATGAGACGCCTGCTAAAAATGTGGAAGTGGAGGTCAATCCTGGAGGAGTCAGAGGTCAAACAAAAGCCAATGGCATTGCAAAAGTGACAGTCAACACTCAAGGAAACGTTTTAACACAAGACATCACTGTAAGACATCACTTAAATCGTGTGGCGCAAGCTGTTTGCTTGTGATTATCTGTAGTCTGTGTAAAAAAACAATGATATATCTATATTTATTACAGGCACAAACCAAAGATCCAGATATAACAGATGAAGAGCAAGCAAAGAAGAAGATGACGGCTCATGCCTATGTTCCCAAAGACAACACCAAAAAAAACTACCTGCACATCGGCATTGATTCTGCGGAGCTTGAGATTGGTGATCAAATGAAAGTCAATCTGAACACTGGACAAAGTCCAGGAGTCAATAATCAAGATTACACTTTCTTGGTAATGATTATGCTTATTTGATATTCGGCTACACCAGCGTATATTAGTTACACCAGTCATTTATTTCTACCACAGCCTTGTGTTTAAAAATGTACAAGGCCCAATCAAACTAATCACTATAACTGAAACAATAAACATATTTGCATCCACACTCATGAACATTAGCTATCAGTTTATATATATATATATATAACTTTTTTTGCATTAGCCCCTCATAGCCAGCAGATGCGCTCAGTGGGCTGCATTTCTATGGCATCTGACCTGTGAATCCAGCTCGTGTAATCTACAATAAGTTAATTGATTTAGCAATTGCAGTATAGTGGAATAAAAACACAAAATATTTTCTCCTGCATTTTCAAAAAGGCAAACAAAAAGATGATGAAACTGTACTGCATACCTGAGGTGCTTTTACATTTTATACTTTCATTTTCCAGTTTTGCTTGCATGACGTCCATGTATTTTTAGCATTTCCCATGGTTTAACCAACATTACCTTTAAATATTTTTTAAAAAGAGGATTAAACGTCATTCAGAGCTTCTCCACAACGTCGTCTGGAGCTTTAAAATGCACTAGCCCTTTAGATTTCAATTAATTCTGAACCGGCTATCAGTGTTTTATTGTTTATTAAAAAATCTGAAAGTGATCCCAATGGCATTGTTACTTTACATCTGTTACAATATAGCTTCGGTATGAACTCTGTTGCTGTTTAACATTCAGAGCGAATTTTAGAATGATATATTTATCATTATTGTTACAATTATAGTTATCGTGCTTGGTGTAAACTGACCTTAAGTGTCTTTTCCATCTGCTTCGTTTCCAGATCTTGAGTAAAGGTCAGATTGTTAAAGCAGACAGGTTTAAGAGACAAGGACAAGCTCTCATCACTCTGTCTCAACCTGTGACTAAAGAAATGGTGCCGTCCTTCCGCTTTGTGGCTTATTACCATGTGGGTGCGTCTGAGGTGGTGTCTGATTCAGTCTGGGTTGACGTGAAGGACACCTGCATGGGAAAGGTGCGTCAACCATTACAAGAAATGTTTGATGTTCCAAATCTGTTCTTCTGACACATTATCTCTCATTTTAATGACAGCTCGAGCTTAAGGTTAAGAACAAGCAGAATACCTATAGCACAGGAGAGGAGGTCAAGCTGCAAATAAGTGGAGATCCGGGAGCCAGAGTTGGTCTGGTGGTGGTTGACAAGGCTGTGCAGGTCCTTAACAAGAACAGACTCACTCAGACGAAGGTGAAGGGTGTTCATGAACATAATCAGACAATCAAGTCCAACACTAAACTAGCTTAACTGCTGTCAATATTTGCCTCTAGATATGGGATGTCATAGAGAAGCATGACACTGGCTGTACAGCAGGAGGTGGAAGAGATGTTATGGGGGTTTTCAATGATGCAGGCCTGCTGTTTGAGTCAAACACTGCAGGAGGAACCAACACCAGAATAAGTAAGTTTTGATTCCTTATTCCTGAGATGTATCAAAGACTACTGAATGCACAGGACACAACTTGTGTAAGGATGTGTTTAGTAAAGGAGCCAATCTTCAATCCTTATAGACCAGGGATCACCAATCTCGGTCCTGGAGGTCCGGTGTCCCTGCAGGGTTTAGCTCCAACTTGTCTCAACACACCTGCCTGGATGTTTCAAGTATACCTAGTGAGAGCTTGATTAGCTTGTTCAGTTGTGTTTGATTAGGGCTGGAGCTAAAATCTGCAGGACACCGGACCTCCAGGAACAGCTCGGTGATCCCTGCTATAGACTAACAATTCTCTGAGGGAGGGCCTCAATCCAGACATCCGTTATTCATGACAGCTTCATTGATATGAACACTCAGGGGTAGGCAAATGTACTGGAATCTCACATAATACTTGCTTCACAGACACGCGAAATATATCTCCATAAAGCTAGAAAGGTTTTTTGTATTATTTTATCACCTTTAATGGACAAGATAGTGGCGATTACAGACAGGAAGAATCGACAGACAGGGAAAGAATCGACAAAGGAGCTCGAACCAGGATAGCTGTGAACACCTCAGTGTTATGTGTCAGCGCTTAACCCACTAGGCCACAGTTGTCAAATCCAATACCTGGAGCACAATTTGTTCTGACCTTAATTAAACACACTATCCTGGAGGTTTTAAACAAGCCTGAATGACTCGATTAATTTGATCAAGTGTGTTAAATTAGGGTTAAAGCTAAACTAAGCAGAGCTGCGGCTCTCCAAGAACTGGATATGACACCTGTGCACTAGGCTACTGGTGCCGACGAAAGTTTTACTTTTAAATGAACCAACCACAGGTGAAATCAAACGTTCACTGGATTTGTAATCTGTATACAGTGTTTCCCGTCTGATCCTATTATTTTGAATGAATTCACACATCTGCTATTGAAATGCAAATCACAATACAGCAACCACTCAAAAGCCCATGAACTTATGAACAAAGAGGTCGCTGTCATTTTGGGAGTAGATCTGCCATGAGGATTAATTTGTAAATTATCTTACAAGACCGGTACAAATGGATGCGGCATTTTTAAGGGGATGATTATGTCTCACACATAAGTTATTGATTATTATGGTAGCTGCATAATTTGATTGACAGTATGACATCTGATCGTGTACTCCAAAAATGGGCATAAAAGAGGTCGGTGTTGTGATCTTGTTCCCTTCGGGGGCAGAAACAAAATATAAGATGCAATTGTTGTTGAATTCCATTGGTGATTCCAAATTTAATCATAAGCTTGGCAAGTCGTCATTCAAAAACAACGAAGCGTTTCAAAGATGGCCAACATGTGACTTACCTCAAAGTGACTTTGGTTTTATTCACCGAGCAGCAATGTAATTATGCAATTCCCTAAATGTATTTGATGAATTGTCCTCTAGACCCTGAGTGTCCTGACTCTCCAAAGAGAAGAAGAAGAAGAAGAGCATCTGAGAATCTGCACACAATCACAGAAACACTGGGTGAGAAGCTGGACTCCTCGCGTTTAACTTAAATGAAAACAATTGTCTTATCTTCTTTGATTTTTTTGACATTTTAATGGAATTTTGTTCTTATCAGTAGTTCTTGTACTTACCTCATTGTCTTCTCAGCTGGTAAGTACGCTGATGGACAGAGACAATGCTGCATTGATGGGATCAAGGATAATAAACTGGGCTACACGTGCGAACGAAGAGCCACATATATCGTAGATGGACCAGAGTGTGTCAAGGCCTTCCTGCACTGCTGCGATGAGATGAAAAAGCGCAAAAACATAAAGACAGAAGAGGAGGAGATGATTCTGGCTCGCAGTGAGTACACTCGATTTCTCTGTCTTTTAGCAAAGTCAGAAGATATCACTGTAAAAAATAAATATATTATTATTTTTTAACTGTATATTTGTAATTGTTTAATGTTATTTTCAATGCCAAAGTTTAGGCATTGCATAATGGTCGGTCACACTTTATTTTGATGGTCCGTTTGTAAAATTTAAGTTACATTGCAACTAATTCTCATTAGATTATAAGTAGACTGTTAGGTTGGGGTTAGGGGTAGTGTAAGTTGAAATGTACTTGCAAAGTTTCTTATAGTCAGTTAATTGTCTGTTGACTGTCAGTATCAACAGATATTAAGTAGATAGTCTACTAATACTCGAATGGAAATAAAGTGTTACCTAATGCTGTTTTAATAACATACATTTGACACAGAATGTCAAAATGTGAATGCTTGAGTGTTTTTCTGAATTTATTAAAGGGGTCATGAACTGAGAAACCAAAGTAATTTTGCTCTTTTGTCATATAAGAGCTCCTAGCGCTATAAAAACATCCTGCAAGTTTCAGAACTGAACACTTTGTGGTTGCTCCAAAAACAGCTTATATTGAAGGCGGTCTGACTAAACCACAGCTTCTGGAATTTTCTCCCATATGATGTAATGAGGTAGATAAGCCCCGCCTCCAAAGAGAATCAATGACCACTTCTACTTCACTGCCTGTTTAGCTCTGTTAATTAGAGGTGTGAACCTACATTGGTCTCACGATTTGGTTCAGTTAAAATTATCATGCGGCAATTCGGTTAAATTCGATATCTCGGTGCATCACGGTGCATTGACGATGCTTTCCATACACAAGTTTATATTTTACTTCACAGCACAATTCTTGTATTAAAATTGAAAAAGTTCTTACACCCCTATGATTAGTCTTGCGCTCAACAGAAAGGGCTGCGATTGGCTCTAACGCTCATGGTGCTGTTCACCGATGAGTGACACTGATAAACAGCAGCGGCGATGACAGCTGATCCATGATAGACGCGCTGACGTGGAGGAAAAAACATGCTCTGCAGACGCCCTCGTGTCCGTTTCCAGAAGTATCGCTGTAACAACCGAGAGGAGAGGAACTGTTACCTCAGCCAGCAGGTCAAATGTCCACAATGAGAGAGAGATAGAAAGAGAGAGAAATGAAGTTTACTTTCATTTTTTCCATTACAGTGAAATAGGGGCTTTTGCTGTAACTTCATTATCAGTGAAAGATTGTCCAGCAAACACACACGCAATCAATTGTGCACAGTTTCTGTGTTTTGAAGTAGTTGGAGTGGAGATAAATGACATCAGCACTTAAATATCGGTTATGAGTATTACTGAACCGACACCTCCTACTATTAATATGCAAATATTTCAGCCAATTACAGCAGTGGATGTTTACCGAGTCTACAATCAGCCACACTTATTCAATCGTTCTGATGATAAGGGTCAAAAACTGCACAGAAAATAGTCAATTACTTCTAAATCGGGATGTTTTTTGGTGTAAAAGGTCAAAGGCTCAAGAAATTGTACATTGGGACAGTGAAAGTGACTATTCGTTGGAAAGAATATTGATTATATTTACTTGATTTGATGAACTGGTGTGTCTTTTATCTGCCACAACAGGTGATGATGATGACGACTATTATACAGACTCTGAAGAGATCGTGTCACGTACACAGTTCCCCGAGAGCTGGCTGTGGGAGGAGATTGATCTGTGCGATAACTGGTGAGTTGGAGATTTTTGATCTCACTGATCTCCATTAGAATTATTATTATTTGCTGCTAGAAATAACATGCTGTTTTCTCGGATTTCAGTCCAGCCTCAACCACAGAAAAAGCCATGTACCTGAAAGACTCTATAACCACCTGGCAAGTCTTGGCTGTCAGTATGTCACCAACACTGGGTACGGTGAAGCTGTAAACCACAGTTACTGTTGGTCTATTGTTAAATAGAAACTTCATCATTGACAAGTCTGCTTTAACACATTCTGAATGTCTTTATTGCTCCTTAAAGGAATCTGTGTGGCAGAACCTGAGGAGGTCGTTGTTTTTAAGAGTCTTTTCATTGACCTCAAGATGCCTTACTCGGCTGTACGAGGTGAACAACTGGAAATCAAGGCCATTATTCACAACTACACTCCAGACAAGCGTAAGGTAAATCTGATTTTATCACTTTAACACAAACCAGTGGTGATGAACTCTATTGGGAACAACTTTATATGGTACACCTGTCCAACTGCTCATTAACGCAAATTTCTAATCAGCCAATCACATGGCAGTAACTCAATGCATTTAGGCATGGCCAAGACGATCTGCTGCAGTTCAAACCGTGCATCAGAATGGGGAAGAAAGGTGATTTAAGTGACTTTGAATGTGACATGGTTGTTGGTGCCAGACGGGCTGGTCTGAGTATTTCAGAAACTGCTGATCTACTGGGATTTTCACACACAACCATCTCTAGGGTTTACAGAGAATGGTCTGAAAAAGAGGAAATATCCAGTGAGCGGCAGTTCTATGGGCGCAAATGCCTTGTTGATGCCAGAGGTCAGAGGAGAATGGCCAGACTGGTTCCAGCTGATAGAAAGACAACAGAAACTCAAATAACCACTCGTTACAACCGAGGTCTGCAGAAGAGCATCTCTGAACGCACAACAATAAATAAGTTATAGCTCTTCAATAATAAATCTATACATAATGCTCCGCTTCCCACCTCCAGTCGCAATGACTTTTGGGACTTCTAGAGCGAGTTCGGTGCTCAAGTCTGCATCGGTGCGTCCTTGATATCAAGAATACATGCGGGAACTTTCACACATCCTCCGTTCTTGCAGTCTTGAGTATTGGAACTGAACTTTGGCGGATGATGATGACGTAACACAAGAACATGAGGACGCAAGACCGATGAAGAACGCATATTGAGAAACAGCCCAAGAGACTAGAGATGCGCGGTTTGCGGTTACAGCCGCGGACTCCACGAATAAACCTCGAATCGGGCGGATGAGGTGACGAAAAATTATATTTTAATAAAATTCGGGTGGGTGGCGGGCAGTTGTACCAAAAAATTGTACAGTACAGTGCGTTTAATTTAGGCTATTTATTTATTTTTGTCCCTGTGCGCCGATCGGAGACGAAGTTCACTGCTGATATTCTGAGAGCTTTATAGGGTGCTTTTCATTTTCATTTTTTCATTTCTTTCCTCGTGTCTTAGCTCCACCCCTCCGGGATGCGAGGGAAGGACGCAAGGAAAAGACTCGAGGACCGAGGAATCAAATCAAGTGAAAAGACACGTCCTCGTATCGTTTAGCGTCACTTCAAAGCGTCGTCAATTAATGCTGGATTTGACTTGCACGTTTGGATTAACTACATGTCTACATTAAAGTCATTCTCTATTCTCTAATAATCAATAAAGAAACATTCATTTAATAATGAAAATGAATAAGCTGTTAAAATAAAGAGCCCAATCAGTAGATGGCGGGCGGGTGCGGTTTTAAAAATTGGTCAAAAATGTTGGTGCAGATGGATGGCGGACGGATGATGAGTTTTGTGATGCGGTTGCGGATTAAATAAAAGCCCATCCGTGCATCTCTAGTAGAGACTGTTAAGCAGGTGTGATGTGGATGAGGTTGGAGCTAAAATCTGCAGAGCTGCGGCCCTCCAGGAATTGAGTTTGAGACCACTGCTCTAGATGTTGAAGTTATTTCTATTTTCTCTAGGTGCGTGTGGAGTTCATGGAGTCAGCGGATGTTTGCAGTCTTGCCAGTAAGAAAGAAAAATACAGAACGACAGTAACTGTCCCAAAAGACTCCAGCATATCGGTTCCATATGTGATTATTCCCATGACGCTGGGCACTCACATGATTGAGGTTAAAGCTGCAGCGTATGATGCTGTCAACACTGATGGAATCAGAAAGGGCCTGAAGGTGGTGGTAAGTCACTTTTCATTTCATTAGGTAACTCGCACCACATAATAATCACAAAACGTTTGTCATAGATAAACTAAAGCACTACTCATAGTTCTCATTGGTAGAGCCTCACTCTCTCTGTCTCTCTCTTTCAGTCTGAGGGTGTGCTGTTTCCACTGCACAGACCAAACGTGGAGCTCAATCCCGTTAAAAATGGTGAGATTCAATGTCAATCATTGAAACACAGATAATGTAATTTTTCTTGTCTGCTATTCAAGTCAGAAACATCTGTGAAATACTGTAGTTGCAGTCACTAGCTATGTTTCCATCCAAAAATGCGAATGAACTTTATGCGCAAATCTGCATTATCGCATAAAAGACGTGCGAATAAAGCAGCGTTTCCATCCAACGAGTCAAAGCGGACAAAATCGTCACTTCCTGATTAACTGGCGCCAAATATCAACAGTAAAAACGTAATTTGCTGCAGTAGGAGAAGCTGCGTCAATCTTCTCTTCATTTAATAAATGACTCGTGCCTCAGAAAGCATTTGAGGGCGTTTGAAGGTGTCAGACGCGGAGCACAGACGCTCTTGATTCTGGAGGTCATTAATAATATAATAACACAACTACTGAAACGGTTACGGCGTTTTAGAATGGCCAAAACAACATTTCAGATGTTTTACGATGTGCTCAGCTGCTGGTTTGTCCATTTATACACATTTTTATCATCACATGATCTCTTATAACAAAATCACATGACCTCTTTTTAATGCGCATACTGGAATTTATGTGGTAAGAATGTTTCCATCGCAGTTTATCTTTTATCGGAAAAAAAGTTTATCCTACTCAGTTCTGAGTAGGATAAACTTTTTATTCGATAAGAAAAGATAAACTGCGAACTACTTTCTTGCTCAATACAATAAATATATATCCAGAAACATGATTCGTGACTTTTCCTCCATCTTTTCTGTTTTTCATTTCACACTGAACAGGGGAAAGTCCTATAATTGTTAGATCTGATATCCCAGCTGACCGGGTTCCAGGCACTCCTGCTCACACACACATTTTAATTACAGGTAAGGAAAATATGTTTTGTGAATGTGTAGTGATTATTCTGACTACGGAAGTCCTAAGAGGCCATGCAATAAAATATTCTTTCTCTCTTTGGTATGTCGTGATCACGACTTAATTATCTTCGTGATCTCGACATAACAAAAAGTTCTGCTTATTCTGACTTGCGTAAGCAAACGCCTACGAAACATCATGGGCGAACACATTCGCTTTTATTTTGACCAGGGACTGAGTCAAACAGATAGTTCTGTGCCTTTCAGTGATTGACAATTTCTATAGCGAAGATATAGCGACCCTGAGCGTATCGTCAGTTTCATTGCCAGTCAGCTTGAAGGACCGGGACGTCTGCACAGTTATAGAATGATGCTAGAAAGGTGCCGTTTAAATGGTTTGCGGCTGACCAGGGAAATGGTAAGAGATGTGCAGTTCAGTTTGAGAATAAGCAGAACTTTATGTTATTTTCGAGATCACAAGAAAATTAAGTCGCGGTCACGACATAACAACTTTTTGTTATGTCGAGATCACGAGAAAACGAGTTGCTATGTCGAGAACACGAGATAATTAAGTCGTGATCACGACGACAAGAGTGAAAAAATATTTTAATGCATGGCCTCTTAGGACTTCCGTAGTAGTGATTATTTTGACTGTATTCTATAGCATATCAATGAACAGGTCAGCTCTTTTTTGCTCCTCAAGGGATTGTTTGGACAATATTTAGTATAAAATAGAGATTTAGCCATATACTGTAGCATATAATATACCAATAGCTCCAGGTATGCTCACTCCTGTAATTCTCACTTCTCAGTCAAATGTGTGTGTGCATTTGGATGGGTCAAAAGCAGAGGACCAATTTTGATTATGGGTAAATCCATACTTGACCAGGCTCATTTCACTTCAGTATTTAAAATATATGTTCAAAATCTAGATATTACACTATCTGTCAGGTGCTGCACTGCCTTTAATGGAATTGCATGATTTTTTCCGAACCCAGACATCGTAGAAACCTAAAACGATTACATAAATATAATAATAATAATAATAAATAAATAAAAATAAATAAATCGCTTGTCCTATATCGCTGTAATGACATAAAGTCTCACGGACATGGATATATACATTTAGTCGCATGTCTCTGCGATACTTCTGATCTTCTCAGGATGATAGCAAATGGGGGCGTGTTACTGATAAATGTACAGCTTGAAATGATAGTTAAAAACCATCACAGTGTTAAAAGTGCCTGAAAGGACAGTCTGGAATTCTTGATTGTGATTGGTCTGACACAACATTTCAAGGTATTGGTTATTCCCACTAAATAACACAGGCTCATCCAGGAACTTTGACCGTCAGTGAATTTGTTCACATCCATATACTTACATCCGCATCCATAAGTATCTGCTTGTCTGTCACACTGTGGTTTTTGACTGTTTGGCGCCATCTTGTGACTGAATACTGCACAGGTTATTGTATGATCCACCAGCTCCACTGAGCAGGATTAATTTCTGTCAGCATTGCATTTAATTACAAAATGAATATACAGGGTGGGCCGTTTATATGGATACACCTTAATAAAATGGGAATGGTTTCCTGAATAGAGTTTCCTGAAAAGAGGATTGTTCATCATGGGCCAGTTGAATAACCCCCAAGATCTCCCGATCTGACCCCCTTAGATTTTTATCTTTGGGATCATCTTAAGGCAATTGTCTATGTAATTTATTAAGGTGTATCCATATAAATGGCCCACCCTGTACTATTATGGCTCAGAACAATGTTTTGTGTCTAATTTGTATGTTTTGGGGCAAGTAGCCATCTTATAAGCGGAATAAAGCAATTCCAGGTCAGTTGTTAATGCAGAATAAAGCCCTTTAGTCTTATACAACAGTGATCCACCTCGCATCGGGCTACAGATAAACCTGTCAGGCTATATTCTGTGATAACAACCTCCTGGATGTACTTTATCCCCAACGTAACAGATTCCTTCTTTCTTTCCTCCAGGTGAAGAGATCAGCCAGACTGTGGAGCAGGCCATCAGCGGAAGCTTCATGGGTCAACTTATTGTCCAGCCTCACGGATGTGGAGAGCAGAACATGATCTATATGACTTTACCAGTCATCGCCACTCATTATCTGGACAGCACCAATCAGTGGGAGGCTATAGGCATGAAGCGTCGTGATGAAGCCATTGGCCACATCAAAACAGGTCAGCAGGATACAACATATATACAGACTACTGGCATTACATAAGAACTAGAAAAACTAGACAGCCTATTTTTAATAATTTGTTGTATTAAGGTTATAACCGGCAGCAGGCCTACCGCAAAACAGATGGATCCTACGCCGCCTGGCAACACAGAGGCAGCAGTACATGGTGGAATATTTTCTTTGAAATCTTTTTTGTTATTCATTGTATTGCATTTTATATCCCTATGATTATTAGTAGTTATTACTTGTTACTAATTTTCATTGGTTTCTGTTTGTTAAAGGCTGACAGCATATGTTGCCAAAATCTTCGCCATGGCCAATGACTTTATTACTATAGAGGAACAAGTGCTCTGCAGTGCCCTCAAGTGGCTGGTTCTCAACAGACAACTGCCCGACGGCTCTTTTGAGGAGAAAACAGCTGTGGTTCAAGGACAGATGGTGGTAAGTTGTTGTCACTATGGCTGACTCTGTTTAACTTAATCTGTGGAGGAAAACAGGAATAGAGGTTTAAATACTTGCCTTGTCTGGACTGTATATTTAACTTCTGTTTACACAGACAGGGCTGCTCAACCCTGTTCCTGGAGATCTACTGTACCTTCCTGCAAAGTTCAGCTACAACCCTGATCAAACACACTTGAACCAATTAATTAGGACCTGAACAGCACTTGATAATTACAGGCAGGTGTGTTTGATATGGGTTGTAAGTGAAATATGCAGGGAGGTAGATCTCCAGGAACAGGGTTGAGCAACCGTGCTGTACATAGTAATTAAAAAAACAAAATAATATTTTTCAGATTTTTCTAACTTACATGAAAAGATGTTTGAGTTGATCCAAGCAATGTCCAAGGGTCAACTGTAAACTTGATGAGAAGAAACTACTTCAAGAAGTAGTTATTTGGAAAAGTTGCTTCCATTGGGATGCATTTCATTCCATTAAGCACTCCATTCCCTGAGAAACCTTGCATTCTCTTACAAAACTATTGCATCTGGCATCAGTTCTGTCCAACAAACTCAATTTCTTCAGGCAATGGGAATAGTTTTGCAAGTTTACAAAGTTTCATGTAGGACTTGCAAGGCAATGCAAACCCCACCCCCCACCAATTTTTAGTCCAGCATGGATTCTAATATTCATTGATTAATTAAATTGATTGGTTGTTCTGTATTTCAGGGCGATGTACAGGGAAGAGATGCAGAAGCCTCACTCACAGCCTTTGTCACGATTGCTATGCAAGAAGGCAGAGAGATCTGTGGTGCAATAGTTGGCGTAAGTACACCTTTTCTGACAATTTGTTACAGACTTTTTTTTTTACATTTTGTTCTGCTTTTAACCTGGTATGTGTTTTTACAGAGTCTGCCTGAAAGCATCAGGAAGGCTGTTACTTTCTTGGAAGGCAAACTTAATAAACTGACCAATCCTTACGCTGTTGCGTTGACATCCTATGCCATGGCCGGTGCAGATAAACTCAATAAAGGCATCTTGATGAAGTTTTCCACCAAAGGAGAAGGTGAGTAAAACATACCAAGCCTACAGTTGGCCATTGGACAATGTCAGGCTCCCAGTGAGCTTTTGATAACATTGATACTAGTCAAGAGAGCACACAGACTGTGCATATCAGTTGACACACTATCCATCTTCAATAGTATTCAGTAATTTAGTAATCTTTATCCAGTTTTTAGGCTGCACAGCGGTATTTAAAATGGCAGTTTACCCAAAACTGACAATTCTGTCATTATTTAGTCATCATTCACTTGTCCCAAACCTCTTTTTTTTCTGTTGAACGCAAGTTATTTTGAAAATAGTGTCCATTTTTTACTGCTATGGAAGCTAATTGTTTCAAGTATCTAGAAATTTTTCTTAACTTTTGTGCTCAGGGTTCAATTTTGTGTTCAATTTCAAGGGTTGAAACAATTAGAAGGTAAGTAAGTGTGGTTTATTTATAAACTAATTTCATAATTCCAGTGATTAGTACTGTTGCCTCACAGCAAGAACGCTGCACATTCGGCCCCTGGCCAGGCCAGTGAGAGTTTCAGTGTGGAGTTTGCATGTTCTCCCCGTGTTCGCGTGGGTTTCCCCCAGGCTCCCAGGTTTCCTCCCACCGTCCAAAGACATGCACCCTAAGTAAACTGACTACTCCAAAATAACATCCTAAAGAAAACTATATACCTCCGCACGTTCACAAGTAGGGGAGTTCTCGAGACCTACCTGATCTCAAACTCTCCTCTCACCCTTCAAACAGGAGGGAGCCCCGGGCTCGAGGATATTCTGAGCTCAGAGCTCTCTCCCGGGACAGCATGCCAAATACGCTTTATTAAAAATCATCAGCTAAGTGTGAACTCTTGAAGTTGTACATTTTTACATGAACCATCCCATTAATGCCACTAGCTCTTTGACGTTAGCTTGATGTGTCCCAGATTTAACAAGTCATAATAAGTGTTACGGTTTGAACAAAATTGGAATTACATGAAATGTAAAACTCCAACTTTGTGTTCTGAATAGCCGGTACGTACTGGAGTGTTCCTGGACAGCAGTATCACACACGGGAGGCCACATCATACGCTGTGCTGGCGCTCGTGAAGGCCAGAGATTTCAATGCAGCCGGAGAGGCTGTCCACTGGCTGGGCTCTCAGCATTATTCCTACGGAGGATCTGGCACCACACAGGTACACAAACGTAGGCTTCTGGTATCAGATTTTCTTGTTGTGATTAATTGTTGAAGCTTTTATAATGATATACTGTATTATCGGAATAGTATCATTGACCTAAGCTGCAAAAATGATTATTTCAACGGGTGTAATAACCATAAAATACTTTGTGTATTGCCATATTGTATATACATGTTCAGTGTAAATGTTTTAAACAAATTGCAAAAGGATGATAAAGTACTGTACAATAGGTAACACTTTACAGTAGAGTCTCATTAGTAAACTGCATTAAAATCTTTCTTTCTAGGCAACCATCATGGTGTTCCAGGCCGTGGCAGAGTACCGTACACAGGTCAAGGACAGCCAAAACTTCAACCTGGAAGTTGAGCTGTCTGTAGAAGGAAGAAGCAAACCTAGCAGATATACTATCAAAAGAGATAATCGGCATGTTTCACGATCAGACAAGGTGAGGAGGGGCTCTGTTTACTGATCATGTTTTTGTTACTTCAAGAACTTGATTACTATTTACATTATTAAAACGGTATTTGGATTACTTCTTAAGAACTATGTCTGAAAAGCGATTTAATTACTCAGTAAGAATCTCAATAAGAAATGCAATTACTTGAGTCAATATTACACTGTAAAAACATCATGCTGCCTTAATTTTTTTAAGTTTAATCAAATTAACTTTTCTAGTCAACTTATTAATAAAACTGGCTAAAACGTTAAATTACACTTTGCATAAACGTACAAAATGTAGTCGTAACCTGACTGACTTATTTAAATAAGCGAATGTAACTTCATTTTTGCATAGACAATAGAAATTAAACTTAAACATAACATTCGTTAGTTAACAAATCTAATAAATCTACAAAAAATGTTAAATAGTATTTGTACACTGTAAAAAATTACATAATGTCAAAACTTGTTATTATTAATTTGATCAGGTTTTAACTTATTTTTTTAAGTTAAACTAATTTAATTTGATGATTTACAGTGGGTGACAGTTCAACATGGCCATTACCGCTACTTACGCGATGCTGCGGCAGGACTATAGCTGCGTCCCAATTCGCAAACTTATACTACGCCCTAAAAGTATATACTTGATGGTTGTGTTGCTTAGTTCAGAGCCCTGTCAATCGTCCACATTTCTGTCCTATTTAATTTCCTCCCTTATTGGAGATGCAGCAGCAGGATAATCTCGCATTCATGAGTCTCTCATGCAGAGAAATCTCCTCAGGTGTTTGGATATGCATTCAGACGTTAATGTCCAAACACATCCTTATATAAGTTCAGTATTGTTGTTGCAGATGAAATATAACACAGACAACGGCATTTAAATATTCTCCAGTGGGCTAGATATGAACAGTCACACAAACATCTCTACCGAAGCCTGTCTGCTTGACGGTTGGTCTCACGCGTCCATCATGTTTGTAGTTTGTTTACACTTTTCATCCGGTTTTGTAGTTCTAATCGAATTCACGTCCAACATGCAAAGCACTGTGGGCAATATCAGCGGTTTGAGTATGGACGCTTCTACACTTAACATTTTGACAGGAAATAGTAAACCATCCGGGAATTTTTGGCGTACTCTACTACAATTTGGGACATACTTGTTCTATTTTCACATACTATTTAGGATGGATAGTATGTGAATTGGGACGCAGTATAAATGATTTAGAACACATTTTTAGGTGTAACAGCAGTTAGCGACTATACCGCCAGAGGGCACAAAGGGACGGGATGCGAACTAACAGAAATATGCTGTAGCTGTAAATACCCCGCTACTTGTAAATGAAGATGAAATACCGAAGCGAAGCATTATAATTTCGTCATAAATCATTAAAAACTTGTTAACAAGCTTTATTATCATCGCAAACTTGTTAAGTGCAATGAGGATTCAATTTGTAAATTAATAAATAATAAATAAATTAATAAATAAAGAAAAGTAGGGATGGGCGGATCGATCCTGAAGTATCGATATTTTCGATACTGAGAATGTATCAATTTTCGACCCTTCAGTAAAAGTATCGATCTTTTCTGGGGGTTTTCTTACTGAGTAAAATATCTCAATAATTATAGCACCACATATTATATAAATATTTACTTAAATAGGAACACGAATGAGAACTATAATATCCTTCCGCTGTATCTTCGCTAAAGGGTCAGCGTTAGCTCACGTCTCAGTAGTACAGACACCAAACACACACCCAGCGCAGGTTGTAAAACTTTGGCAGAATCCTTTAAGAAATCCGGTCATTGTCCAGCTAACCAAGTGGGAATTATTTTACAAAAAGTCGAGTCGAGTTCAATACAGACAGCCAGTTTATATTAAGTTTTACCTGATATATGTTCATATGAACACACAGATGCACACACTGTAAATATAATATGCTGAGGGGAATCATTAAATATGATTCTTTGTAATATTAATATGCCAAAGCTGAGGGGGAATCCTACTCTAAACTTGCATAATTTGCGTAAATTGGCATATATCAGATTTCTGTTACATTCACAGGGTTTAGAATAATAGACTGTACTCAAGTAAAGACATTTAGATTTTTTTGTAATTTAGTTTAAATAGTTTTAAATAAACTTGTTTATCAAGTAAAATACAAAGTTTGGGTACACATAATAACTGGGAGAGATCTACTTTTTTAATTAAACAAGGTTTCTGCTGTGTATTATTTTTTGTTATAGTGCCATTTAGGCAATTTTAGTTCTGTTATTTTAATAAATGTAAAAAGGAATCATGTGTTTAATTTAATAATGATAATAATAATGATGATGATAATTATAATAAAGGTGATAACCTTTTTTTTTTTTTAAATCACTATAAAATATTTAATTAAAGTATTGGTATTGATATCGATATCGACGATACTTGTCTTAAAATACTTGGTATCGGATCAGAAACAAAAATATTGGTATCGCCCATCCCTAAATAAAAGACAACTAAAATGAAAGTACAAACATTCATTCATTCATTTTCTTGTCGGCTTAGTCCCTTTATTAATCTGGGGTCGCCACAGCGGAATCAACCACCAACTTATCCAGCATATTTTTTTACGCAGCGGATGCCCTTCCAGCCGCAACCCATCTCTGGGAAAACATCCATACACACACATTCACTACGGACAATTTAGCCTACCCAATTCACCTATACCACATGTCTTTGGATTTGTGGGGGAAACCGGAGCACCCGGAGGAAACCCACGCAACCACGGGGAGAACATGCAAACTCCACACAGAAATGCCAACTGACCCAGCCGGGGCTCGAACCAGCGACCTTCTTTCTGTGAGGCGAACGTGCTACTCACTACGCCACCATGGCGCCGAAAGTACAAACAAACAAACAAAAATAAATAAAAAAGCTACTTTGTAACAATTTACACCCAACACTGGTATTACTGAAGTATTGTTGTTCAATCATTATTGTCTATGTCACTGGTGGTTATCTCTGTTACAGCATGCATTTGATCATTTTGATGACTTTACCATGTTTGCTTTCACTCAACAGGTTGAGATAAACAAGGACTTTAATGTGACTGCTAAAGGGACTGGAAAAGCCACTCTCTCAGTGAGTGTTCATCAGCATTTCTATGATGAGGATAAAATATTAAAAACATCAAATCTAAAACGAGCTGCTGTTTTCAGGTCTTGACGCTGTACTACGCCAGACCCGTTGAGAAGAAGTCCGACTGCACACTGTTTGATCTGAACGTTAGAATAGATAAAGACCTTGAAAGTAAGAGCGAAGGTTAAAACAAGTGCAGAACAGACCTCTTTATGTGTTTTTCACAAATTAACCTCGCTTTTATTTTGTCCTTTAGCAAAACAAGAAAGAGCCATTGAAACGTTCAAGCTCACCATGGACTTCTTGTATATGAACATATTTCCTATTGCATTTATTCTTGATTCAGCATTTGCTCTTTTAGGCTTTTTTCACACTTGGTTTGTTTATTTGGACAGCTCGAGTCCTGTTTTGCATATACAGCTAGGGTGGGTGAGAAGTAACTAGGCATTTACAATTGGTAATAGCAGGGCCGGCCCGTGGCATAGGCAGTATAGGCAAATGCTAAGGGCGCCATACATTCAGGGGGCACCAGAAATGGGGAAAGAAAAAAAAGTGTAACTTTAAATTTTTTGCAAAACCTGTTTGATCAAACTTGTCCCAGGCCGTTTATCCGAATAGAATTTTCACCTAAATTGAATCACATGATCTACAGACCATGTTGACCAAAAGTTACAGAATTCAAGTTGATTCGACCAACCGTTTTCATTTAACTTGTGAACAAATCTAACGTAGAGCTCGCGAAAATCGTCATGAAGCAATATCTCCGTAAGGCATTGACGTATTCACACCAAATGGTGTGTGTTATGACAACCATGGTCTAAAGTTATCTGCAGCAATTCGGAGCACTGCCCCCTAGTGGTCCGGAGATACAGAAAAAAAGCTTTTTTTGCTTACATCTTGTATTAGTAGACTGTCTACTTAACACCTGTTGATACTGACATTCAACAGACATTTACCTGACTATAAGAAACTTTGCAAGTACATGTCAACTTACACTAACCCTACCCCTAACCCCAACCTAACAGTCTACTTATATCTAATGAGAACTAGTTGCAATGTAACTTACATTCAACAAATGGACCATCAAAATAAAGTGTGACTCATAAAACTGGTCTCTTCACATCCGACAGAGCATGCCGAGTCGAATAATGTCAGATTTTCCCAGGTCAGCCATTTTGGCCGTCGCCCATTTCAATTCTTGTTAAAGAAATGCTATAATTTACAAACGTATTCACGTATCATTAGAAAACATGGTATGCATCTTCGACACCATGCCCTGAAGGTACTCAAAAATTTCCAGAGCAGCACCACCTTGTGACCAAAAGTACATTGGATTCAGCGATCGCGGAATCGCAAAAAACTAGGGGGTCTGCTATTGGCGCCGACTATTATACATACTACGTACATACATTCAACATATGCATCAGTGGTGTGAAAAATTAGTGGTTGAAATAGCTTGTACTGTAGTTGACACCACTAGTCCGTATGTTTCATTTAAAGTAATAAAGTACAGTACAATTTGTTTCAATAAATTAGTATAATAATAATAATAAATATGGAATTTATAACCAATTTTTCATGCTATAAAGTAAGTACTACTTTTCACCCACCCTGTATTTGTGGTCTCTTTGCATATGTTCGTGTCTACTACTGGCATATGATTACAGTTGTGAGTGGATAATATAGCTAAATTCATTCATTCATTTTCCTTCAGCTTAGTCTTTGATATATCGGGGGTCGCCATAGCGGAATGAACCACCAACTATTCCAGCAAATGTTTTACGCAGCGGAAGCTTCACGTTTTACTACAGTATAATAACACATCAAATGAACCTGGGTTTGCACCAAAAGTGTGACATCAGCTTACAGAGCAAACTGTATACATGGAACAAAACCAACTGTATATGTTGATAACACTGGCTATCGATTGTTTATTCACAGCTACAAGAACCCTAAATCTCCTGCCACCATGACTATTCTGGACATTGGCATACCGACGGGATTTGCTGTGGAATACAGAGATCTTGAGGAGGTATTGTGTTGATACTGTTGTGTTGATGAGTAAATATTGCGTATTTTATTGACTGCTGAGCGTTTTAAGATTGCCGGTCTGTCTAAATTAATTTTCGTAACTGTTTAACTTCATAAAAATAGCTTGTGTATTATACTTCATTTGACATAACCTGTTAAAAAATAAATACTCTGGCTTTTTAACCTAAACAGGTCATGCTAAGTATCGTTGTCATGATACTGGAATTCGGTACCAATCGATACTGAAGTTTTAAAAGCGTCCGTTTCCCGCTGACATTTGAGCACTACTGAGCAGGTTCTTAAACAGAGCTGGTTTGCCATTGTGTTCACATGCTCAACAGAAATGACTGTGATTGGCTGTGAAGGCAGGGGTGCCGCTAAGGGGGGGAAGTTAGGACGATTCTAAGGGCCCATGCACTCTAGGGGCCCACAGAGATCTGCTTTATAATTAATAACAGTACTATAATGTAATATAAATTATGAATGTATCTCTAAATTACAAGTAAAACTATTTATTAGAAATAAAAAATAAAAATACGGCTTATATCTGCCCCTCGTGTCTGTCACAACTGTCACTGTCAAATTGCACTCCCCTCCTTTCGCTGTATGGTTCAGTCCGTCAGTAGCGGGAAGAGAGTTGAGTGCGATCGTCAGGTAAACTGTCAAAGCAGCGATGTCCTCGAGGTTACCATCAGCTGTGTCCCAAATCGCCTACGTATGCACTATTCTACGCCATTTTGTATTATAAATAGTGTAAGTAGTGCATTCACACTGAAAACTCTTAAAATAATGCACTTTATTTACCTGGATGATGCACTCATTCAGCCGGTAAACAGAAGTGTGTAATGATGGACACTTCACACACTCAACGACCGCAGCTTTGAGCACGTAACAGAAGGGGCGGAGCTATCACGCGCACATGTTGGATAACGTTATTTTGGATTGTGAGAGCAGTATTCTCCTGTGAGAGTGATTATAGCGCCTCCCGATGGTGAATGCGTTTACACTCATGCCAGGTAGGCTATTGTTTGGTATTTTGGTCATTTATTTCATTAGCTGCATCCCAAATGACACACTATACACTAAATCAATAAGACACAAAATTATACTACAATGAGACCCATAAATAAGAAATGTTCTTTTGTTTAAACTGACCATTACTTAAATGGCAAAACCCTGGCCTTCTTGCCGGCAAATCAAAAAAAAAAATTAAACAAATTTTTATTAACAGAGTGCAAAATCCAGCACACTGCAAACCAAATAAACACATTAATACATTTAAAACGGTCTGTTGATTAACCTGACAGTAACTTAAATTCCAAGTGCCAAACGCCTGGCCTTCTTGCTTGCAAAATCCTCAAAGTGTATTGCGCATTGTATGAGACACTATTGCAGTACAGTAATTTAAATAGTTACACATTGGTGTTTTGTGTGTTTAGAAATGTAACATTTTCAGTGAATATTTGATTACTGTTCCTTTTTTGTACTACATTTAAATTTGAACAATAAATCATCTGCTAGCTACAGTCATGGCCGTACTCTTACTAAATACTGATAAGTAGTGGACAAAATCAATAATAAAATGCATATGTCAATATAACTACATTGCAGACAAAGAGTTTGGATAGCTAGGTTGGTAGTAGGGGGCCCATCCTCATATTTTTTCATGGGGCCCAAAATTGCTAGCGGCGCCCCTGTGTGAAGGTCATTTTACTCACTGCTGTTTACTGAGTGTAACCGCAGATACAGGGGTGTTTCAAGTGTTTCGGAGTGTTTCAAAGTCACGTCGATCAGCTGGTTTGTCTATAAGCTGACATACGAGCTTAAATGTTAGCAGGAAATGGACGTTTTTAAAATTCCAGTATCGATTAGTACTGAATTAAAGTATCGTGCAACCCTAGTGCTAATGTTAGCATTATATTAGTCTGTTAACAGGTAAGTTAACAAAACTAAAATGCAGGGAGTGTTAGCTATAAAAAGCAACTGAAAACATATTGACTTACTCCAACATTTATTCAAATTTGTTTAAGTATTCAGAAATTAAACACTCGTTTTTCTCTAGAATGGTGAAGAATTATTCAGTGGCGTATTTCTGATGGCTGGTTGTCGCCTAATTGCTGCCTACAACTTTCATTTTCGAGCATATGACGGTGATTTTAATCTTTACCATAAACATCAGTGGTTTTATCTAAACTATAAACTGTTCTCCCAGCACTTCTGTGTTATTTGACTGTTTGTAAACTAAAGACTGAATCTCTTTCTTGATTTTTTGCGTTTTTCAATTTGGACGCAGCGATTAAAAGGATTAATACGCAAATCACCTCATTGATAAATAATTTTGCATGGGTGTTAAGATCCCGATCTTTTAATGAGTAATCGTGCAGCTTACTCTGAATGCATTAACGCAGGTTAAACAGGTAGTGAAACCCACTACATCCGGAATAACCCAGCACAACTCCTGTCATCATTACATTTTACAGGAAAGCCTAAATGCGTTCATACATGTGCTTAGAATGATGTGAGGGGCAATCGTTAAACATTTAGGATTAATCTACAAAGATGGATCCGTGATCAGTTACACTCCTAGTTCATATGGTGTAACAGCTGCAAACAACTGAAATTGTACTGCGCTTTAGCTTAGTTCTAGACTTACTCTTCTAGATACTCCTCATATAGCCGCCCGTGGTGCTTAGCAGGTACTGGTTGTTGTATTTCCTCGTGATGTGGCAACAATTCTGCGACAACTGTTACAAATGACCTTTTTTGTACGGTGTCTGTGACTAAAATATTCTCATAGTACCGACGTGCTGTTTTTCTTTGATATGAATTCGTCTATTAATGCTTCTGAAGCGGCAGACGTGCTTTCCTTGTTTGTTTGTTTTATTGTGGGCGTTCCGCATAGTTCGGTTGCGCAATTCTGATTGGTCAGAATGACAGTGTGCTCACTCAATTGGCTAGTAAGACTGTCACACACAGACGGCAGTCACCCATTTGCTCTGGGCGGGGGATATTAAATAATATATATTTCATATCGCAGCCTCTTGCAATTTAGCTAATGGTGACACTTCAAAACACGATTGTGATTCGATTTCAATTAATTGCACAGCCCTAGTCTAAAGTAGATCTACTTTATAACAGGATTTGTATTTATTTCATGACTGACAAATGTTGCATTATTAACATGATATTTATTTTCCTGTGGTGCTACACTATTAAGAAATGTGACTTGAAACCTTACACAGACAGGGCATAAAGATTTTTGATAACATCACATATTGTTTTTTAATAACTTCTCATTCTGTTTTCTACAGTTGTCCCGGGGGAGAGAGAAATACATTGAGAAATTTGAGATGGACAAAGCGCTGTCAGATCGAGGATCCCTCATCTTATACTTGAAAATGGTATTTCAGTGGACTGATTTACAGTTAAAGACAAAATTATTAGCCTTTCTGTGAAATTTCAATTCTATTTACAAATATTTTCCAAGTGATATTTAACGGAGCAACATTATTCACAGTGTTTTATATTATAATGTTCTTCTGGATAAATCTTCAGTATTTCTGTAAAATAGTAAACCTAATTAATCTAGTTGAGCCTTTAAATTGCACTAAATACTAGTATCCTGCCAAATAACTAGTAAAATATTATGAACTGTCATCGTGGCGAAGACAAAAGAAATAAGTTATAAGTAGGGCCAGGCAGAATCTGCGGACATTTTTTGCTATTTCTGCAGAGAATCTAGAAAATCTACGAATTTATGAGAAATGATTTTATATCATGCATTTAGTTATATCATAACTAAGTGAAGTTTATTTATTAACTAATTTCGAGAGGATCATGTGCTTATGATTGACACGGCTGGCCCAGAGTCAAGCTAATGCACGATCCACCAATCAGACGATTCCCAACTTAGTATAAATAACCAAAGCATCTTACCTTAGTCATCTTCGTCTTGTAGAATCCCCCCTTCCACCCCTTTTCCTCTATAGGGCAGCACGGCGGCCCAGTGGCTAGCACTGTTGCCTCACAGCAAGAATGCCTCTGGTTCAGGCCTCTACCCAGCCAGTTGACATTTCTGTGCAGAGTTCATGTTCTCCCCGTGTTTGCGTGGGTTTTCCCCGGGTACTCTGGTTTCCTCCCACAGTCCAAAACATGAGACATAAGTAAATTGACTTAAATCAGCACAATATCCAAATTCCACCAACAACATAACCTCATAGCAATTTATAAGCAGCAGGAGGGAGGGGGGTTCTCGAGATCTACCTGAGCTCAAACTCCCCTCTTGCCCTGCAAACGGGAGGGAGCCCCGGGCTCGAGGATCTTATGAGCTCAGGGCTCTCTCCCGGGACAGCCTACCAAACTAGCTTTATTATCAATCATCAGCTAAGTGTGAACTCTTGAAAAACTTAATATGTGAAATAAAAGAAATAATACATTTTTAACCTTATTCAATGTTTACAATGCAAATCCAATTAGATCCACTTTTTTGGTAAACAAAGCAAGTCTCCTATATAATATAAATAAAAGACAGAAAATATTACTTTACAAAATGTATTGTAAACAAATCATATGAATATTTTAATATTACTGTTATTATATCACAAATATATAGTGAAATTAATTTTAAAAAATGAATAAATATAAATTTATACACATTTACACAAGTAAATAAATAGACCAAATGATGGGACAAAAATCTGCGGATTTCTGCGCACGCAGATTCTGTGTGGGCCTAGTTATAAGTAATTAGTAAAACTATATTACATTGAAAAAATGTGCCGAAAAAAAATCATGTTGACCATCATAAATCATGTTATCGATGGTAAACAGCATTTGAGAAATATATGAAAAGGTGTTCAAATTTCACAGGACGGCTAACAATTTTGTCTTTAACTATATATTCCTATAATAAAACGTTGAATTCTTGATTCTGATTGGTTGACTTGGCAATGTAAATGCAATTTTAAATAGTAAGTTTTGCTAGAGCTAATCTTAATGCAGTTTCCTGTCTACAGTATATGTTACCATGAATTTACTTTGATTTCTTTTTCATTAGGTTTCTAATAAAGAATCAGAACGAATTGCCTTCAGAATGCACAAGATGCTTAAAGTGGGTCTGCTTCAACCTGCTGCCGTCACCATATATGAGTATTACTCACCCAGTAAGCTTCTGCGCATTTTACACGACAAACACACACCAGCTGTAGGCCACACACATTTCAGGCACACACAATCTAGGCAAACCATATATGGTAACTAGCTAACTCCTTAGGAGCGTTATCGCCACCTACTGTATTTCACAAATATGGCCGCCCGTGCTACGATTATTTCATTATTACATCGTAACGATACTTTTAACATCTCTGCAGTTTCTAAATTCAAATTATGCAAATAAAAAAAAAATTGGTTAAACACTTATGACTTTATTCACGTGTCCTACAGAAAACATAACAGACCGTCTAATTGTAGGATTAAGTATAATAAACTAATTCAGGATCTTAATATTGTTACACTTGTTTAAAATCATTTTGTTGTAAAAAATAAAAAACAAACAATAATGTGTTCACATTAAAATGAACTACTATAGTTAATAATTTAAAAGGTCACACTTTATTTTGATGGTCAGTTTGTTGAATTTAAGTTACATTGCAACTAATTCTCATTAGATTATAAGTACAAACTTGTTGGGGTTTGGGTTAGTGTAAGTTGACATGTACTTGCAAAGTTTCTTATAGTCAGTTAAATGTCTGCTGAATGTCAGTATTAATAGATATTAGGTAGATAGTCTACTAATACTCAAATGGACAATCAAAATAAAGTGTTACCATTTAAAATTAATATAGTTGTAAACTAATTTAAAGTACTATGTTAAACTACTCTCTCTCTCTCTCTCTCTCTCTCTCTCTCTCTCTCTCTCTCTCTCTCTCTCTCTCTCTCTCTCTCTCTCTCTCTCTCTATTCAATTCAATTCAATAGTTGCTTTATTGGCATGACAAATATTACAAATGTATTGCCAAAGCAGTTATAAAGTTTACAAAAATAAAAGAACATGCATATGTAATAAAAAAAAAAACCACACAGTAAATAGTAGAAGAAAAA
The DNA here is from genome assembly GCA_903798035.1 of Danio albolineatus. Taxonomy (NCBI): domain Eukaryota; kingdom Metazoa; phylum Chordata; class Actinopteri; order Cypriniformes; family Danionidae; genus Danio; species Danio albolineatus. Next base: position 81 of record CAIGQQ010030125.1, on the reverse strand, counting down.
CAAAATTAAAGATATATACACATAATATTATCCAATATATCATATTATTATTCAATATATCATATTATTATTCAGTATATC
>CAIGQQ010030120.1:0-41883 GCA_903798035.1 Danio albolineatus | reverse complement strand
TGATTGAACAACTGAAAAGTATGTGGTCTGTTTTGAGGATGTTTTAGGTATTTCTCTGGACTTTAAACAAGTTGGGACCATTGCTGTCTATAGAGAATGAGAAAGCTCTTAGATTTCACTAAAGTATCTTAATTTATACTCCAAAAACAAATCAATGTTTGGAACGACATGAATAATTAAATGTTTTAATTTCTGGTTGAACAAACCCTTTAAGTGTACATGTCATGAACCAAAAAAGTCCATCCAATCCATATGTGACACTCAGCAGGTTCTGCAGAACTTCTACACTAACATCTGTGGGTCTGTCCTCAGGACCAGCATCCTCAGCCCAAATGAGATTCAGCCTCTGCACTTTCAGTCCTGGAGAAAAAGGAAAAAATACTGAGATGTGTTCTAAACTCAGTCTTGTGAATGTGAGTTTTACAAATACATTTATTTAACGAGGGCAGGTTGAAACACTTAACAGATACTCTTTTACAAGTCTTCATTGAGGTAGATGCACGGACTCTTCAAATGAGGTTGGTCTTCAGGACACAATCACGCTTGATGGTTAAAAACAAAAAACTAAAAATAACATTAGTCACAGGTTTACAGCATAAGGCTGATTACTTATTTACACATTTACTATTTTAATTCAATTATTTATTCCATTATTTGAACTATTTTAGTATTAATGTGTTATATTCAATGTTTTTTTTTGTCAACAGCAGTTGGATAATATGGAAAATGCATAAATATTGTTTAAAATTTCCATTCTGTGTGTTTGATGGGACTTGAAAGCTTCTTCCAGCTTGTGAATGTACATGGGCAATCTGCATATGGACAGGGAAACCAGCAAATGTGGCCATAGCGTAAATGTTTTAGTCTAAAATGTTTAAGCAACTCATACCTGCTAGACTGCTCATTTCACATTGCCACACTCAAATATCTGTGGAGAAAAACAAATAATTAACCAATATAAGAGAAGCATTATAATAATTATTAACAGCTTACTTTATACTTGATTTTACTGTGACAAGTCAAAATAGTTACTCATAGTACAAAAAAAAAATTTCCATTAAAATAGTAAAGTTTATTTATTAAATCTAAAGCAATAACCCTGTAGCAGCAATTATAGTAAAGAATTACAGGAGGCCATCTTGTCAAATAATGCTTCAATTAGTTTTCTGTACAAATGACCCTTACTAAAAACAGAATTAAATCGGTGTTTGTGTTTAAAATTAGTCTCTTTTGTTATGAAATCACAATCTAACACTTCTCTTAAAAGCTAGAACTGCAGAAGTTTCACCTCTTGACAGAGTTTTTCATTGCCTTCATGAATTTAATGAAGACGACTCGCAATGTAGAATTAAATGCAGTTAATCACTGAACTTTGCTTAATAAGTGTTTAATTTTGCATGTTTAAAAGGTTGTAACATTCCCTCACATTTTTGTCTAAGATTTACGGAATGAAGGGTATGTTAAGGATATGTTAAAGCATGCACATATAATAAAACATTGGCAAACAACTTGATATTAAAGCAGATTACACTTACCTTGCAGAGCACTCGCTACAAATTTCAAACGACAGCAGCCTTCTTCTTCTTGATTTGCTGGTCATTTCAACAAATGCACAATAGCGCCATCTATTGTGTGGAGTAAGGAGCTGCGTCAATCTTGCTTAACTGATTAGATCTGGCTTGTTCTACCGTAAGATATAAGATATATTATACCATATTCATTTTAACTCAAAATAAAAAGGCAGCAAGTCTACAATTACATTTTTATGTCAATTTTGCGAGGTGGGTGAAGCCTATCTAACTCAAAGCTAAATTATAGCTACAAATAGAACTAAATGTGTGGATGTAGTACTGATAATGCGGACGTAATGTATTAACCATTGCACGCGCTACACGGCCAAATTCTACAGTGAATCAGTTTAGACTATCAGTGGGCTATAAATAGCCAGCCTGATGACGAGCTAAATCGCGGCTACGATCAGGCTATAAAAATTACATATATTTTTAAAAACCCAAACACGTTATAAATGCTATTTACTTTCCTTACTTAAAGGAATATCATAAATATCACGAGGTAAAAGACAGGTAACCAATTTTAATTTTTTGGGGGCTAGAGATGGGTTACACATAGCCGGACTAGATTGGGTCTATACTTCACCGAGAAAGTGAAACTATGGCTATCACTCGCAGGAACCTCATAAACGTTATTGACTTTGCTTACATGATGGAGTATCATTCATATCATACGCTTTATTTTACAAAAAAACTACATGCAACCAAATTTAAGGTTATTCGGGCTAAATTTGGGTTACATGTAGCCGGACTAGATCTGGTCTATACTTCACCTAGCCGGGGAAATGACGGCTATTGCTTGCTGGGGAATATGAAGGAAAACATGACGTTACATGTGCTATAATCTGAACTTGTGCTGTTGGGGAAACCGACAGTTTGAATCAAGAAATGAGCAGTCTGTCAGATGAGGAAGAGCCGGAGTCAGAGAGTCAATTAAAGAAGGTTTACTGAAGATAGTTTGCAGTTTCATCAGCAGAAGCTTCAACACTCACAATGAGTTCCTAGGCCGCTCTGCTTACAATCACAAATCAACAATAATTATACGTCAAACAAAACAAAAACAAAAGAAAGCAAAACATTTCAACTCACAAGCAAAGATTCTAGATGTGCAATATATAACAGCAGAGCAGAGAGCAAAATGAGTTTGAAATATAAATTGTGGTAACTGCATAATAGAACAATTGGGTTTTTCTGAAATTCAAAATAGTTATTATGATCGACATACGTTTTTTGATTAAACATTTTTTATATTTGCAATCTTTTTTATTGTACTGAATTGTACTTAATTTTTCCCTAAAACGAAATATTTTTGATTGAATAATAAAGAAACAAATCTAACTCCATATGCTTGAGGCAGAGTCTGGGTGAGTCAAGTTTTCCACAAGATATTAATTATATTATGAATTATTAACTTCTATTTTGTTTATTTTTTCATCTTATTTTGTGTAAAAAAAAAATTAAAAGAGATTTAAAAAGATTAAAATAAGATGAAAATTAATAAGAAAATAAGTCAATTAGTGATACTGTATATAGCAATAACATTATTAATAATATTTAGACTCTCTAACCCACACCCACCCACCCACACACGCACACACACACACACACACACACACACAGTTGGGTGCATGTGAATATTTAGATATGCAAGATCACCACACTTTCTAATCACCTAACAACATATACTATTTAGTAGGAGACACCCACCACATATAGTCAAATATATATTCCATATCTGATATAAATCTATCTTTCACAAACAGTTGACAGGGTGTTGTCTAAGGGATTGATTAAAGTATTCCTTATCTACACGCACGCGCGCGCGCACACACACACACACTTGCACACACACACAGCAGCAGCACCAGCATCAAACACAGAATAGTCTAAGTCCGAACAGTAAATGCATGTGGTGATAGTTTATTAATTGTAATATAATGTCACAAATTAAAAGCCTAAACATACTAAATTTACCCAGTTCTGCACCCTTATTTCCATATCATGACAAAAATTATATGTAGCTCAAATCATGCTGAGTGTTTACAATAATTAAGCTTCCTCATGTATGATATAAACTTTAACTTATTAGTGATTGATCATTAGAACTGAAATAACCGATATATTGCATCATATAAGTTAAAGAGACAATTTCTACAGTAGAAATGAGTTTTCAAGTACAGGTAAACATTTATTTTTTTATAATAAAAAAAAAAAATTACGTTTAAATAACCGTAATATGTGTGGTAAGCAAACACACACACACAGCAAACACGCAGGAGAAAGAGTAGTGTAAGGCTGAACAGTAATAGTTTATTAAATATAATATAATAATATTATTTACTGCAATAATTGAAATATAATAACATTGCTAATAATGGAAACATACAGAAAAGTATAAGGCCTCTACCTTTATCCTTTTGTATTAAATTTAACACGGTATAACTTTTATTATACCTAGGCTACACGCAGTTAGAATGTGGCTATTAGTCTTTAGTACTTTTATATAGTTTTAAATTAAGGTTTACAAATCTATAGTTTGTTAGCCATGATTAAGAGAGATGTCAAATATGTTTGAAAATTGCTCTCGACCATTAATTGCATAGTGCATTGACATGTAATACAACTAAAATCATTATAACATTTTTCAGTTTTTTATAAACAAAACCAAAATAGATTTTAATGTAATTGTTTATTTATATTATATTGTATATATTATATGTTATATGATAAACAATAATATTAATGTCATTTATATGTTAAACAATGTCACATGTGAATCAACTTATTAGCGACTGAGTGACCTGGATGACACAATACGATATAATGATAATAATAGTAATAATAATAATACTAAAAATATTGAACCCGTTTTAACATAGCAATTCGATTTTTTTTTATTGCATTAACTCTTACTGTATAAATTGGTCAGGATGACCACTCTTTAAGAACATACCAATATGTTACCTTATCACACGCGCACACATGCACACACACACACAGATACACAGTATGGTCATACCAGCATGCAGGCAAGAACCCTTGGGGGAAACGGCAGTCAGTGTTGCATAAATTAATAGTTTATTAATTACAATATAATAGTATAATATAATAATATATAATATAACAGTATATTATAGTATATGATATAATAGTATATAATATAATAGTATATAATAGTATACAATATTATTTATTAAAATAATTGAATTATTTATTATAATTATATAAATATTATATAATATAATTAGATAATTGAATGCAATAATTAAAATTAAACTATTGGTTTTAATAACGAGATAGTTTTTTTCATTTGATTACATTCTAATTAATGATATTTTATTATTTTATTTCATTTAATATTTAAATTTCAGAAATTATTAATTTATTTAGTTTGATAAGAATCCAATTACCGGAATTATTAATTTAATTCGTTTGATAAGAATCTAATTACCAAAATTATTATTCGTTCATTAATTCATTTTCTTGTCGGCTTAGTCCCTTTATTAATCTGCGGTCGCCACAGCGGAATCAACCGCCAACTTATCCAGCATTTTTTTTTTTTTTTACGCAGCCGATGCCCTTCCAGCCGCAACCCATCTCTGGGAAACATACATACACATTCACACTCATACACTACAGACAATTTAGCTCACCCAATTCACCTGTACCACATGTCTTTGGACTTGTGGGGGAAACCGGAGCACCCGGAGGAAACCCACACAACCACGGGGAGAACATGCAAACTCCACACAAAAATGCCAACTGTTTATTAAATATGTGATTCAAATGTTTGGAATTTAAAACATGTTATTTGCATATTGTGTAATGACATTTACATGACAGCATGTTTCACCATAACATGCAAACATTGTGTACATGAGAGAAAAGGAGAACAAAAGAAGAAAGGAGGGAGCTCAAATACAGCAAATATTAGAGAAAACTATTCACTTACACACACAAACACACACAGAAGAGACTCCAGATTACTACTGACTGATACAGCAGAGGATTAGGGGTAAATTTCTTTTTAGTTTCTCAGTATTCAGCACAGTTTCACTGATGATCCATTGTAATAAACCCCAAACCCAGGATAGAGCGGCTCAGTGAATGTGGTCTGGACTGAGTGGATGAGGCTCATTGTGTCTCTATAGATGTTGTAGAAGATCAGAGTTCCTGCACTGTGATCCACAAACACTCCTATTCTACTGCTGATCTGCTTTACTGGGAGAACAGTCTGTGTGTTATTGTGTGTGAATGAGAAACTGGAGGTAGAGCAGAGCAAACTCCAGGACTGAGCATTATATCCAAACCAACACTCATCACCTCTTCCCTTCCTCCTGATGCTCTTATATGACACTAATATTTCCACACCATCTCCACTCCAGTCAATCTCCCAGTAACAGCGTCCACACACACTCTCTCTGCACAACACCTGAGGCCAATCATCAAATCTGTCTGGATGATCAGGATACGACTGTTTATTCCACACACGCTCCACCTTTCTGTTCTCCTCAGACAGACTGAGTTCAGTGTGTGCTGTGTTTGGATCCAGTGTGAGGAAACAGGCATCTGAACACAATAAGAGACACATTTATTATACAACAACACTTACTACAGCTATGTATGTGTGTTTGTGTGAGTGTGGGTGAGAGAGAGAGTGTGTTTGTGTGTGCATGTGTGTGAGTGTGTGTGTGTGCGTATAGTCCTACATTTGAGTGGTCCTGCTGTAATCCTCTGCTCTCCTCCATGATCCAGACTGTAAACACACACAGATTGACATTTAGTCAGTAAACAAACACTAAACACACTTAATTTCAGCAGCTGCAGTCAGAACTAGATAGTAAAATTTGAGCACAAACTTTATGGTGGCTTGAAAAGCCTGTTTTAAGTAGTTTATTTAGTTTGAAAAAGTATCAAGTTATTTAAAATAATGTTTAAGATCGCTGCAGTCAACAATGTAACCACATTAAAGACTGAAGCAAGCCAGTAAAAAAGCGTTAAAAGTTGATCCCTGTGTCTGAGGTTGGTAATAGCATGATTCTAGCATGAGTAAGCATGTTGTTACAATGATTCTAGTACGAATTAACATGATTCTAGCATGGATTAGCATGTTGTTAGCATGATTCTGGCATAAGTTAACATGTTGTTAACATGTTTCTAGCATGAGTTAGCAGGTTACTAGCTTGATTCTAGCATGAACTAGCATGTTGTTAGCATGATTCTAGCATGAATTGGCATGTTGTTAGCATGAATTACCATGTTACTAGCATGTTTCTTGCATGTTTTACCATGTTTCTAGAATGAATTAGCATGTTTCTAGCATGAATTAGCATTTTACTAGCATGATTCCAGCATGAATTAGCATGATTCTAGCATTAATTAGCATGATGTTAGCATGATTCCAGCATGAATTAGCATGTTACTAGCATTATTCTAGCATGGATTAGCATGATTCTAGCATGAATTAGCATGATGTTAGCATGATTCTAGCATGAATTTCCATGTTACTAGCATGATTCTAGCATGAATTTCCATGTTACTAGCAAGGGCGTAAATCTCATTTAACACTAGGGGGGGACAATAAATATAAAATTTCCCTTGAGTAATTTTTTGAGGGGGACACAAATAATACAGTCAAATTATACTTCTAAAGATATGTCCCCAGTTAAAAACTTTGGCTCTATCATAATTATTTCAGCATGGAGACTCAGGTTCAATGACAGCAGATGTGTACAGTCAACACTGACTCCTGAAGCAGAAGAAATTCAGGAGAGATGTTTTCTAAACTCAAAATAACTCACTTGTTTACATTACAGTTGTTAAATGGACAGATCATACTGTAAATAGGTAAGCTTGTGAAGTTCATCTGCTGAATTGAACAGCCACAACACTAAACACATTAAAGAAACTGCTCATATAAATAAAAACTGTCATTATCCCTTCACCCCCTCACCTGACACTGTACATCTGACTGACCCTGCTCTGCCTCAATATTTTCCTTCTCTTTTGCCTGTGAATGATATTGTGACATTAGTATTTACATAATCACCCATTCTTAAAGCCAAATTGCCTTAATATGTGAACCTTTTGTATTTATTGGCGTTTAAGTGCGCTGAATAATGATCTTATGTCCACTTTCCTTTTCTCTGTCACTTTATCTAGTCACTGCAAGGCAAGATTAAACACAATGGTAATTCAAAGTACTTTACATGAAGTACATAAAACTATAAAAATAATCACAACAATAAAAACAAGGAAATAAAAAAAGGTTAAAGTTGTTGTTTGGAATTAATTGTCATGTACGAACAGAATGGAATTTGATACAGAAATACAGTGGGGTGAGTTCAGACGTAGTACAGTGCTCATTTAGCAAAGCACAGCTACAAAATATGCTAATTGTGGCCGCTTATGTTGTTAACATTATGCCACCTCGTCACAAAAAAAAAACATTGCATGGCAAATTTGGCGCGTTAGCTGCAGTGCACTTTGCAACAAGCTAACGCGTTAACTAGATTGGGTAATATTTCAATCGCTAATATAGCAGACACAAGGAAAATACATCGGCAATCAGCATTTTTACCGCAAATAATTCATAATTGAGTCTGTATCAACAACCTTAAAGAGAATCGCTTTATTTACAGTGAATAAAGTACCCTCCTCACTGGCGAACATCTAGAACTGAGCCGAGGCGTCAGGCCACACACACCTGACTTGTGTGTGCGCTGCACATAGTAGGAGATGAACCGGGAAAAGCAGTGGACCAAACCACTGTGAGAAAGAGGAGGGGGAACTCAATAGTTTCTAAACGCATTTTAAATGTGAAATGCGTTTTTCTTTTCTACATATACAATTATTTTAGGTTTACACATATATGTTTCACAATACCAATTTTTTTTTACTTTTTGTTTTTGGGAGGGGGGGACAACCCTCGGATGGGAGGGGACATATTCCCCCTGTCCCCCCCCGGGGTTTACGCCCCTGGTTACTAGCATGATTCTTGCATGAATTAGCATGATGTTAGCATGATTCTAGCATGAATTAGCATGTTACTAGCATGATTCTAGCATTAATTAGCATGATCTTAGCATGATTCTAGCATGAATTAGCATGATCTTAGCATGATTCTAGCATGAATTAGCACGTTACTAGCATGATTCTAGCATAAATTAGCATGATCTAAGCATGATTTTAGCATGAATTAGCATGTTACTGGCATTATTCTAGCATGAATTAGCATATTACGAGCATGATTCTAACATGAATTAGCATGATGTTAGCATGATTCTAGCATAAATTGGCATGTTAGCATGATTCTAGCATGAATTAGCATGTTACTAGCATGATTCTAGCATGAATTAGCATGTTCCTAGCATGATTCTAGCATGAATTAGCATTATTCTAGCATGAATTAGCATGTTAATAGCATGATTCTAGCATGACTTAGCATGTTACTAGCATGATTCTAGTATGAATTAGCATGATGTTAGCATGATTCTAGCATGAATTAGCATGTTACTAACATGATTCTAACATGAATTAACATGTTACTAGCATGATTTTAGCATGAATTAGCATGATGTTAGCATGATTCTAGCATGAATTAGCATGTTAGCAAGATTCTAGCATGAATTAGCATGTTACTAGCATGATAATAGCATGAATTACCATGATTCTAGCATGAATTAGCATGTTAATAGCATGATTCTAGCATGAATTAGCATGTTACTAGCATGATTCTAGCATGAATTAGCATGATGTTAGCATGATTCTTGTATGAATTAGCATTATGTTAGCATGATTCTAGCATGAATTAGCATGTTACTAGCATGATTCTAGCATGAATTAGCATGTTACTAGCATGATTCTGGCATGAATAACCATGTTACTAGCATATTCTAGCATGAATTAGCATGATGTTAGCATGATTCTAGCATGAATTAGCATGTTACTAGTGTAAGGACTCATTGCAGAAGATGTGCAGAACTTTTAAAACCCGTCCGAATCAGGCTGTTTTTTTTGCAGCGCTTTGGCAGATGTTCGGAAGACCCTTCGGCTAACTTCGTTAATAATTAGGTCTAAAACAAAGAGGTTCCTCAAGGATTTTCAGCGGGGTTTGCACCACGAGACTTTTTGAATGACTCACTAGTCATGTGTTCGCCTTAGGGCGCACTGTTCGCCCGCCAAATGTTCAAGTCCTAGAGACTGAGAGATCTCTGGATTTTTAATCCATACATGAAAATGAAGACATTTGAAATATGCAAAACAAAGGCAGATGCATCTTTTGAGTGATATGCTATAGGTTTTCCTCACATGTTGTGTATTCCAACCAACCAGGTTGATCGATGTGTTGTTTTAACCCTTATAAAAACTTCTGTGTGTGTCTGAAATGTTTCATGTCTGGTATTAAATTGTAGCTAATGACATTTGCGATGCAGTGATATAAATGAAAAGTTTGTAGGACGAACTAGTATTCATTTTGTAACCTTCGATATAAGAGTTACAAACTTACAAGGAATTTTACCACGTGAAACCCACATGCATTCTCTGTTAATCAGTGACTTTTACTACATGATGTGGGGCGTGTACCCGCTCCTCATGGGCACTGCTCATTGGAAGATGGAGCCACAGGGATGGACCAGACCAGGTCGCTTAAAACCGCCCTGCAACTGTAAAATCTTGGCTTTTTGCATCAAGCTTGCCCGCGCCAGCTGTGCACTCTGCCCCCTTTCGCTCTGCACGGACACCGCGCCGCCACGCGATTGGGTCACCACGAACTTTCATGCAACCTCGTTAAGTTTCACTCCGCTGAAACTGCACGACTTCCAGAAGCAGCCCGTCACCTTGACAACCCAAAGACAACAGCCACTCACGAGGGAGTGAACTGAAAGACGTCACCGAAACGAGTCGCCACCCAATCAGGACCGACGTGCATTCCAAGCTCAAGTCAGCGAGGGAGATTCAAGATTTTCTTCAGCAAAATTGCAAGTAACACGAATTAACGTTGTCTCTAACTGATCTGGTGCTGATTGATGTTAAGCAGTTAAAGATAAGCTGAATCTCTGCTTTTGTGGTTTCTCAGGTGTGATTCTAAGGTCTAGTCAGAAGTACTAGAATTGATTTGGGTCTGTCGTCAACTTATTTTGCATCCTCTGAACTGCCTCTGTGTGTATGTGTGAATGTGTGTGTGCGTTTGTTTGTTGTTTGCTTATTACGTAGTTAGTTTCATGTGTCGTAGTGTAGCTCAATAAATCTTTGTTCTCATTTTATAAGAACTGTGTTCTCGTTTATGTGCTTATCAGTCATTGCCTCGAGCTGTAGATTTTGTTACCTTGCTAAAAGTAAACCCAATACTGTGTTATGTTATTATCGTTGGCCACATAAATAATATAAACAAGATTGGTGACATTCGATCTCTTCTATTCGCTGGGCGAATGGTAGATAAAGTGTGAATCTTTTAATCTGATTCAATCTGACTCTATTGAGTCGAATCAATGATTCGAATCCTCAAGATCCGATTCATTGAAATGAGCTAATAAATCCCTTTGGTCTATTTAATGTAGCTTGGACCCCTACACTAGCATGATTCTAACATGAATTAGCATGTTACTAGCATGATTCTAGCATGAATTAGCATGTATCTAGCATGAATTAGCATGATGTTAGCATGATTATAGCATGAATTAGCATGTTACTAGCATAAATCTAGAATGAATTAGCAAGTGCTAGCATGTCACTAGTATGTACTAGTATGCTAGCATGTTACTAGCAAGATTAGTATGTTGGTAGGATGTTAAAACTATTAGCATGTGCTAAAACAGCTAGTCACAGTCTATGGGACAGTTGCTAGGGTGCTGAAATCGGTTGCTATGGAGTGGCTAGTAAGTTTAGAGGTCATCAGATATTGGCTGCTGGCTAGACTGAGTTGAATGAGGCCAGACTCTAGTCTGTAGGACAGTCTGATGCAGAGTTATAAGCTCACAAAGTTTGACCCAATGTTAAGTCAATGGGACTTTTGGGAAGGTTCTGGGTCGTTTTTCGGAAAACCCAAGGTCGGATCAGTTAGAAAAAATATAGCAACCCGAGTCAGACCAGTTTAAAGGTTTAACGAAAGTTTAAAGGATGTAGCTTGAAAGGCTTAGGACAGGGGTGCTCAACCCTGTTGCTGGAGAGCCACCCTCCTGCAGATTTCAGTTGCAAGCCATATCAAACACACCTGCCTGTAATTATCAAGTGCTGTTCAGGTCCTAATTAATTGGTTCAGGTGTGTTTGATCAGGGTTGCAACTGAAATCTGCAGGAGGGTGCCTCTCCAGGAACAGGGTTGAGCACCCCTGGCTTAGGAGGAGATGCACTTAGAAAAACAGTCTCAGAAGAAGAAGAAGAAGAACTAGACCCTAAAGTTCGTTGACGAACTTTGATGTTGGCTTGAGAAAGCCAACGTGACTGTGCAAGGACTCGAAGGCAGTTGGCAGGAAGCCCAGCAGTTGCTAAGTGGTGCTAGGTAGTTGCCAGGGCATTGCTAGACGGTTGCTAGGGTGTTCTGAGTGGTTCCTAGGCAGTTGCTAGGGTCCACTGGGTTGTTAACTGGCAAGCCTCATTTACATGTTTGATCAAATCCTAATACTTAGCAAGCATTTCTAGTGTGTTATAGGACTTAGCTAATTGTTATTAGCATATCTCAACAATGTTAGCATGTGCAGCATACAAGAAGTCCCATTTGCTAGCACAAGTCAAACATAAAAAGTGTATGATGTCTACCGAGAAATCATTTTAAAGGGATACATGCATAAATGGCTTGCCATAGACTGAACTTGTAAAACTGGCTTGCCATATCAACAGCAGGAGGCGATTTGGTGTGGAGAGAATCTGTCATTCTTTCAAGGAGACATAATTACTTGTATCAGTTAAATATAGCGAATGAATCCTTACTAAAGCTACTGTCCTGTAATGACTAAACCAGTAGATGACTATCTGTTTCTCTAATCAGAATCAAACAGATCTCTGAAATTTCTGATCTAAAAATGAAATAGAGCTCTGTTTGATTCTCTGCTTTCAGCTCATTTGAACGGTGAAATGACTGAATATTTTAGGCTATGTGTGTTTAAGATTAACCTGTGTCGAAACGCGATCGTGAACTCGAGAACATATTTCTCCTCCAGAGAACTTCTCCGTTTGATCCGCCTTTGTTAACACATAGGACGGCATGTTTCGCCAGTGATCTTCAGTAGGGATGGGCGATACCATTATTTTTGTTTCCAATCCGATACCAAGTATTTCAAGACAAGTATCGTCGATATCAGTACCGCTGCTCCCTATACGCAGAGTACGCAGGCTGCATAGGGCCTAAACTCTGGAGGGGGGCACCATCTCGGTTGTTAAAAAAATAATAATAATTTAATAATGTTGACATAAACTGAGTGTAAATAAAATGTATATTGCTAATATGTTGCTAAATTCATTTTAAAAATTCATTTTATGATGAACGCAAAAACAAACATGTGACCTAATTTTTGTTCCCTTTACACGCATAGTCGCGTATGCGCGTACACTCGGCGTGGCCCGGTCCACTTATTTTTGCAGCTGTTAGCAGCATATAATTATAATTGATGCAAGTTTCAGCTCTATGCCCGGTAAAAGAAAACAGCAGTCTGGAGCCGAGAAGACGAAAAAAGCAGATGAACCCCAGGCATTACTTTCAGGTAACATTTGTCCAAGAATCTGGAAAACATATTTTTGGTTGTTCAAGTAAATTAGTGAGGCTAACTGCCACAACTGCACCAAATCTGCCTAATTTGTTGTTGTTTTACGTTCAGTTTCTTGCTTTGCGGCTGTGCATTGTGCTTTAAACTATGACAGGACATATTTTATGACTTTTCGCGTTTGCCCCTCTGCCCCATGTTGCTGATAAATACACAAACTCAATTATTTATATTAACTTGTGCAATACTTTACACTTCTTTTTGCACACCATTGTTATATAATTATATAATTATTTCTACTCATTTCTTATTGCGGTTATTAGTGCTTGTATCATTGCAATGACAATAAAATCTGTTTGGTCTTTACATCGGTGGACATTGTTGTATTTATAATAGGCCGTTTTTTCATTTTTGTACATTACAATATGAAATTACAAAACTGACTCATTCTGTGATTTCTGAAAGATAAATAATATAAATGAGCCAAATTACTGTAAGCCACAGGCCAGAAACCATTTTTATTGTATGAATTCATTAATGATGATTTTTTTCTGAGTGTTAAAGTTTTTGTTTTAAAATTACACAAATACACTTTAATACACTTTTTAATTGTTCATAACCACAAATGCTGAGAGCGAGGGTCAGCTTTTGTCACCATAGATTATAGTGCAGGTTAAATCCACATGTCGGTTGTAGTTTAGACACATTATGAAGAGTGCTGGACTAGCTCATTGTCTTGGTATGGTATATCATGAGTTTTTCTTTAAATGACTAATTTCTTCTGTATTCTACATGGAGATTCAATGCTCCAGACACAACAGCAGCTGCACAGGTACAGACACAAGATGCAGCACTGAGGACCGTCCATCTCTACCGGTACAGAGAGGGTTTATTCCTTACCTTTTGTAAACGTTTGAATTAAGGAATGCTTCTGCACAAGACATGTCTATTTTTTTTTTGTATGTAAACTATTATTTTGTAATGTGTATATTAGAATGTTTAAGTATAATTTTGAGTGTTTATATGCATATTTATGTATATAAATAAATAAATACATGTTTAATATGTTTGTGTGTTTTTGTTCCTCTGTGGGGGCACCACAGTAAAATTTTCTTTTTAGCCAGCAGCGGCCCTGGTCAATATCGATACCGATACCAATACATTAATTAAATATTTTATAGTGATTAAAAAAATGGTTATCACCCTTATTATAATAATTATTATAATATAATTATTATTATAATTATTATTATCATCGCCATTATTATTAAACACAAAACACATGATTCCTTTTTACATTTATTTAAATAACAGAACAATAATTGCATGGCTCCATATATGACGAAAAATAATACACTGCAGAAACCTTGTTTAATTAAAAAAGTACATCTCTCCCTGTTATTATGTGTACCTAAACTTTGTATTTTATTTGATAAACAAGTTTATTTAAAACTATTTAAACTAAACCACTTAGTCTTTACTTGAGTGGTCTACAGTCTATTATTCTGAACCCTGTGAAATGTAACAGAAATCTGAAATATGCCAATTTACACAAATTACATAAATAACAGAGTTTAGAGTAGGATTCCCCCTCAGCTTTGGCATATTAATATTACAAAGAATCATATATAATGATTCCCCCTCAGCATATTATATTTACAGTGTGTGCATCTGTGTGTTCATATGAACATATATCAGGTAAAACTTAATATAAACTGGATGTCTGTATTGAACTCGACTTAAATAATTCCCACTTGGTTAGCTGGACAATGACCGGATTTCTAAAGGATTCTGCCAAAGTTTTACAACCTGGGCTGTGTGTGTGTGTGTGTGTGTGTGGTGTCTACTACTGAGCCGTGAGCTAATGCTGACCCATTTGCGGAGATACAGCGGAAGGATATTATAGTTCCCATTCGTGTTCCTATTTAGGTAAATATTTATATAATATGTGGCACTATAATTATTGAGATATTTTACTCAGTAAGAAACCCCCCAGAAAACATCGATACTTTTACTTAAGGATTAAGTAAAATTTTTATACATTTTTGATACATTCCCAGTATCGATAATATCAATACTTCAGGATCGATCCGCCCATCCCTAATCTTCAGTCAGATGCGATCTGAGATCTAGCGGATCTGTCTCTATAAAAATGACAGAATTACTGTCTACCTTTGTGTGAAAACTGTTAAGTGAAAACTGTAAAGGTACAGTGGTTGATGCGCGAGTCGCGAGATCATTAATGTTCTTAATGAGACTTTTCCGACGCCCATCGCACATGTTTGCTGGGACAAGAAACATCAGGGAACTTTGTAATCTTTACAGCTCATGTGCGGACTCTTTGATGATGTTTACACACAGAAACTCCTCATTTATAAACTGCAGACACTGCCATCTCTCCCACTGCATTCAGATCAGTTTTAGTACGCATTATGGACTTACATTTAGTGCAATCAAACGAAAAGTCTATCTGGCTGACGGCTGGCTCGCGCGACTTGATTCACAGGCACACGCAGTGTTCAGGCAACACTCGATGTCTCTATAGGAGACAGTGTAGTTTTTCATTCAGCTCACAGCCACATGTACTGTTTTTTTTCTCTTATGGAGATCATGCAATTCATTTACTTTTCCCAACGCGGAGCGCACGTTGCGCTTACATGTGTCACCTCATGTGAATCGATTCACTAAAACAAAGCAGTTCATAAGAGTTGTTTGTTCGGACTATGCTTTAAAAGAAAGACAAGATTGTGTTCTATTATTATGGGTATCATAGCGGGGAATAAAGAGCAACAAGGGAAATACAGGTGAACAAACTGGTTAAAGGTTTGCGAAGTTCCGGTGGTGAGCTTACATGTGTCACCTCATGTGAATCGATTCACTTAAACAAAGCAGTTCATAAGAGTTGTTTGTTCGGACTATGCTTCAATAGAAATTTCTTATCCTGTAGTGCCCTCTTGTGGACACTCACATACCCTCTTGTGGACACTCACATACCGGACTCAGATTAAACAAGAACATTTAATATTAAAAAAATATTTATAGAAAAACTGTTAATTATGCTTACTCCAAATAAATATAGTAATATTCTGCTCCTTACTACACATCTTTTGGCCAAATTTGGGGATTGTATAATGTTTTTAAATGCCTGAAATAATCAAATGTAATATATAAAAAATGTTTATTACAAAACTATAAATCTTATCAGCATGAGAAGATATAGCAACAATCTGGTCTATAGAAAGCACGTTGTGGCCAAATTTGCGGCGCCGCAGATGGCTGCCTCGGTACGGAGCTCCTTGGCTGTCGCAATGTTTTTGTTTGTTTTTCCTGTTTTGTGTTCATCCAACGTGATGCTGAACATTCTGCAGTGCACACCAATTGATCACCAGCCGGTTTTTGACTTCTCTGGCGTTTTGCAGAGCGTTGTCCTCTGCGGCGCAGCGGCTCTGTGGAAACGCTACAAGACGCGCAGGTGGGGAAAAGCGAGCCGGCGCGCTCGTCAAAAACAGACAGTGCAGCTTCAGAATGCCGCTACCTAGCATTCATCTGGCGAATCTCCGCTCTCTTCCTAACAAAATGGAGGAATTGCTTCTGCTCACACGCATAAATAAGGACTTTAACAACTCTGCTGCGCTGTGTTTCACGGAAACCTGGCTAAACTAAACCATCCCGGACAGTGCACTACAACTACCGGACTTCCAGCTGTACAGAGCAGATCGCGACACAGAGGCAACGGGGAAAACGCGCGGTGGTGGGACATGCTTTTACATCAACAGAAGGTGGTGTACGGATGTAACTGTGTTAAAGAAGATGTGCTGTCCTGACGTGGAAGTGCTTCTCATTAACTGTAAGCTGTTCTACTCGCAGCGGGAGTTTTCCTCGTTTATCCTGACCAGTGTTTACATCCCACCGCACGCGACCGTGAGTACTGCTCTTTCACTGCTGGCTGATCTAATCACAGAGACAGAACAAAAAAACCCAGACTCTGTTTTTATCATTCTTGGGGACTTTAACCAAGCAAAACTCACACATGAGCTGCCTAAATTCAGACAGCACATTACATGCCCTACCAGAGACAATAACATTCTGGACCATTGCTACACAACAATAAAAGATGCATATCGCTCCGTGGCCAGAGCAGCTCTAGGACTCTCCGATCACTGCCTGGTTCATCTTATACCAACTTACAGGCAAAAACTTAAAACTACTAAGCCAGTATTAAGAACTGTTAAGAGATGGACCAACGACACAGAGCAGGTCTTACAAGCCTGTTTTGAATGCACTGACTGGAATGTTTTTGAAGCTGCAGCCACTGACCTGGATGAGCTCACAGAGACTGTAACATCATACATTAGTTTCTGTGAGGAGTTATGCATCCCTACCAGGACCTACTTATCATTTAACAATGATAAACCATGGTTCACACCAAAACTTAGACAGCTTCGTCAGGTCAAAGAGGATGCCTACAGGAGTGGGGACAGGATTCTGTAAAATAAAACTAGGAACACATTGACAAGGGAGATATGTGTGGCTAAAAAGAACTATGCCAAAAAGCTGGAAAACCAGTTTTCTGCTAACGACCCTGCATCAGTGTGGACTGGTCTGAGAAACATTACCAATTACAAAACACCTTCCTCCAGTATATCAATAACATGTTCTACTGCAGATTTGACACCTTCGACCAGACACCCTCTACACAGCCATCAACACCTCTACCTACCTCCAGCCACACCCGCCCTGACCATCTTTCTACACAGCCATCAACACCTCCAGACATCTCCCTCTCCCCCCCTGGATGTGTGGATAATGTGCGTCAGGTCTTCAGTAAGCAGAAGAGAAGGAAAGCGCCAGGCCCAGACGGTGTCTCACCAGCCTGTCTGAGAACCTGTGCTGACCAGCTGGCTCCCATTTTCTCGCAGATTTTCAACAGATCATTGGAACAGCGCATAGTTCCATCCTGCTTCAAACGCTCCACCATCATCCCAATCCAGAAGAAGCAAAAGATCACCGGACTCAACAACTACAGACCTGTTGCCTTAACATCTGTGGTCATGAAGTCATTTGAAAGACTGGTTCTAGCATATCTGAAAGACATTACCGGTCCTTTGCTGGACCACCTGCAGTTTGCCTATAGAGCAAACCGGTCTGTGGATGATGCAGTCAACATGGGACTGCATTATACCCTACAACATCTGGACAAACCAGGGAACTACGCAAGGATTCTGTTTGTGGACTTTAGTTCTGCCTTCAACACCATCGTCCCATCACTGCTCGAGCACAAACTGACCCAGCTCTCTGTTCCTAGCTCTGTCTGTCAGTGGATCACCAGCTTTCTGACAGATAGACAACAGCTAGTCAGAATAGGCAAAATCACATCTGACAGCCGCTCCATCAGTACTGGTGCCCCCCAAGGGTGTGTTCTCTCCCCACTGCTCTTCTCCCTGTACACCAACGACTGCACCACAAAAGATCCCTCCGTCAAGCTCCTGAAGTTTGCGGACGACACTACTGTTATCGGCCTCATCCGGAACGGTGACGAGTCTGCATACAGACAGGAGGTGGAGCGGCTGGCTTTATGGTGCAGATACAACAATCTGGAGCTGAACACGCTCAAAACGGTGGAGATGATAGTGGACTTTAGGAGAAACCCTCCTGCACTCCCCCGACTCACCATCATGAACAGCACTGTGGCTGCAGTGGAGTCATTCAGGTTCCTGGGCACCACCATCTCTCAGGATCTGAAGTGGGACACTCACATAGACTCTATTGTGAAGAAAGCCCAGCAGAGACTGTACTTCCTCCGTCAGCTGAGGAAGTTCAACCTGCCACAGGAGCTGCTCGTGCAGTTCTACTCAGCTGTCATCCAGTCCATCCTCTGCACTTCAATCACCGTCTGGTTCGCCTCAGCAGCAAAAACTGACCTCCGTAGACTACAGCGAATAGTCCGGACTGCTGACCGAATAACTGGCACTACCCTTCCTACACTTCAAGAACTGTACTCTTCCACAGTGAGTAAAAGGGCTCGCAAAATCACCCTGGACGCCTCGCACCCAGCACACTTCTTGTTCGAACTGTTACCGTCTGGCCGGCGCTACAGAGCACGAAAACAGCCAGACACGGGGAAAAAAGTTTCTTTCCTCAGGCCATCTACCTCATGAACAGTTAATATTTTCCTATTGTGCAATAAACGTGCAATACTTTCTCATACGCACTTGTACACAGCACCTTATAACAATATACAATGCAATACTTACACATCTGTACACAGCACCTTATAACCTGTATATTTATAACAAATCTGTACATACATTTCAACATCCAGATCTTGTTGGACTGACTGCATCTCTGTTTAATGTCTATCGTCTTTTTTTAATATTTATTCTGTGTTGTCACTTATCACTTTATGTGCTTTCTAAAGCCAACATAATAAGTTTAAGTAGGATAACAGTATGTTGGCTTTCTCAAGCCAACATAATAATAATAATAATAATAATAATAATAATAATAATAATAAGTTTAAGTAGGATAACAGTATGTTGGCTTTCTCAAGCCAACATAATAATAATAATAAAAATAAGTTGAAGTAGGATTATAGTATGTTGGCTTTCGCAAGCCAACATAATAATAATAATAATAATAATAATAATAATAAGTTTAAGTAGGATAACAGTATGTTGGCTTTCTCAAGCCAACATAATAATAATAATAATAATAATAATAATAATAATGTTTAAGTAGGATAACAGTATGTTGGGGGCTTTCTCAAGCGAACATAATAATAATAATAATAAGTTTAAGTAGGATAACAGTATGTTGGCTTTCTCAAGCCAACACAATAACTTGCAGAGAGATTTCTTAACATACATCAGTGTCATTTTTTTTTGTCTCCAGGTCCACACCAGTAATATATTTTTTAAGGCCATTTTTATAAATTGTGGCTTAAATAGCCTAATTTAACTAAGGCCTAGTCCTGGCTTAATCTAAGCCCTGTTTTTGAAACTGGGCCACAGAGTCTCAAAAATTCATCTTTAAAAGCTTAGGCCTGCAGGAGGCTTGGGTATGCCAATATTTAAGCATTATTATTGGGCCCTACCAGAGACCTCTGTATACACAACAATCTGTCAGAATCATTTATTCTTACCGGCAAGGACTGATAAAACTTATTATGTTTGGAGGGAAAACGGTTTGTGTTTTATCAAAGATCTTTATGTCGAGGGGCATTTTGCTTCCTTCAGTCAATTAAGGGAAAAAAATGTATCTCCCTCATACACTTTTTCCGTTATTTGCTAATCAGGAATTTTGTGAAGTTTAAAATTCCTAATTTCAAACTCTGTGCAGAAGACATGTTTTATGATATCTGTACAACCCCCCTGATTCTAGACATCTTATTTCTAAATTTGTGTGTTTATTTGAAAGTTGTGTTTCAGTATGCTCTATGAGATTTAAAGTTGCCTGGGAAAAAGATTTAGGAATCAAATTCTCTGCAGACACAGACACTATCCCAATGTAGGATACATGCAAGACAGGAGAGGACACGCTTGGTCACACCTTTTGGCTCTATCCCTTACTGAACAGATTCTGGACCAACATATTTGATTGGTACTCCAAGGCTTATAGCAGACCTTTTCTACCAGATGCCAAACTTGCCATCTTTGGCTTTTCACAAAACACATCTTCTCTCCCTCAAACAATGCAAGAGTCTTTAATGCAAGGCATGGTGGTGGCTTAAAGACTAGTACTTAACAATTGGAAATCACTTTTACCCCCCTCATTGCAGAACTGAATTTCTGGTATGATATCTGTTATTCAGATGGAGAGACTCAGATTTATAAGGACTAGCTCCGTAAGAATTTTTTTGGCTACTTGGTGTTCATTTCTTGATTTTTCTTTTTGACAAATCTAGATCTCAAGAGCAATCCAGTGATCCCTCTGAGGTTTAAGTTATACACCATCTCTAGTTTTGATTGTATGTTTTGTGACTATGATGCGTTTTCCTTGCTTTTACTTTTTGTTTTCTTTTATATTGTCTTTTGTATGTCTACATTAATTAATTCATTTTCTTTTCAGCTTAGTCCCTTTATTAATCCGGGGTCGCCACAGCAAAATAAACCGCCAACTTATCTAGCATTTGTTTTACGCAGCAGATGCCCTTCCAGCCGCAACCCATCACTGGGAAACATCCATACACACTCATTCACACACATACATTACGGACAATTTTGTAGCTGACCCAATTCACCTGTACCGCATGTCTGGAGCACCCGGAGGAAACCCACGCGAACACAGGGAGAACATGCAAACTCCACACAGAAATGTCTACTGACCCAGTCGAGACTCGAGCCAGTGACCTTCTTGCTGTGAAGCGACAGCACTACCTACTGTGCCACCGTGTCACCTGTATGTCTACAGTACGAGCCAATGTTTGATCTTGTTCTGTGTGTGTATTTTTTTAAATACATAGAACAAATAGAAGAGCCTTGGTTAAAACTTACTTTAAATGTCTAGGCATCTGTGATGAAAGAATTAACTGGCTGAAACATTGTACAGTTTTAAAATGGATTGCTTATGATTCAGATTTCACACCAAACAAGTTGGATGTCAGATTTAAATTATGGGCAAACAAGGGAATCACATCTTTTAGCACCATCATTGAAAAAAGGAGAAATTTCAAGACTCCAACAACTAAAGGAAAGTTTTCTACTGGAAAATGAGATACTGGGCATGTTGATGGTGATGCCCTGCTGCTATTGCTGACCTGATATTGTATGATTATTTAGCAGAAATGTATGGAAGAAGTTTCTCTGCTTGACTAAAATGCTGAAACTGTACAGTGTGTCCCGGTTAAGGTCAGAACTGCCGCAATACACTCAAACATTTTTTACAGATTTGGATTAATTTCATAATTAATTATTTGCTCTTTATAGACATGACTGTAATACTCTACAAGCTGTATCTTCACTATGTCCTAACACCGTAACCCTCATAGACAACTGAATATCAGAAAATACCTTTTTACTTTGTTTTTAAAGCAATTAAGTGTAAAGGGACAAGGGCAGAGATGCTCCACATACTTGAGTTTTTCCAGTGTGTAGTGTAGTGTAGTGTCCTCCATTCTTTCAGAGAGCAGCATGACTCCTAAATCTCCTGGATGATTGTAGCTCAGATCCAGCTCTCTCAGGTGTGAGGGGTTTGAACTCAAAGCTAAAGACAGAAAACCACAGCCTTCCTCTGTCACCATACAGCCAGACAATCTACAAACACAGCAATAATCCACATCACACAGTTGGACAATCACACATCTCTTTTTGTTAAGATGCTGACTGCTGTTTCTACTCTTAGGAACACCAGTTATAAAAAAACACACATCCTGATTACCTCTCCTTATTGATCAACCCCTGAGATCAGCAAACACACTCAAACACTTAACAAGGACTCAAATTAATCTTTTTAAGTGTACAGAGCAAAGACACTGTTCATAATTCACACTCCTTTTAAACTCAGGTAAAGACATTTCAAACCTGTAATTTGAGAGCAGTGTTAGCGCTGCATTTTACAAAGGGTTATGAAGCCCTGCTATGAAACAGTGTTAGCATTATATTTGTAGTGTTAACCCTGCATTGTGTTGCTGTCACGATCAGAGGAAGGAGAGGGAGTCAGACGTAGAAAACAGTATATTTATTTACTGTGATACGGTTGACACAAGATGAAGGTTCAGGTTAGAGGTAGGCATAGGGTTAGGGATCCAAACAGCAGATAGTAAGTATACAGTCACTTCCCTGAGTGGAGAACGATGAAGGTTTGCAGATGAGGAGCACAGGAGGGTATTCTGGATGAGGTGACGAGCAGGCTTGATGGATCGTGTCCATATGTGATACTCGACGGTGTGTGTGTGGATGAAGGGAGCTTATAAAGGAGTGTCCAGAGTGGTATCAGGTGTAGAGTCAATAATCAGGGGATTGTGCACGGCTGGAGGACGGTCTGGGTGATTGTGAGTGATCAGAGGGTGAGTGGTGAGCTGGGGACATGATAGTTGCTAAGTTTGTTCAGTGTAAAACAGAGCAATGTTTGCTTGTTGCTGCTGGACACTGGGCAACAGTCAATCAGAACCTGATCAGTGAGACTCATGTCATGTCAGTACCAGAAAGCAGTCAGTGAGAGAAAATAAATATTCAAAGATGGAAAGTGTGTAAACTGGAGTGATTAGGAGATGTTAGATGACATGATTTGCTTCTTGTTTTCATTCATTTGTACTTTTGTCTTTGTTTTCTTGAACCTAAAGACCTACACAGCAACATTTTATACAACTGACAAAATGAGGAGAGTTCATTTAGTTCATTACCATTATAATTGTGTTATGATTACTATTACGCCTCACATCTTTTGAAGCACTTCACACTTAAATGCAGCATTTTTTATGCTGTATCAAGAACCTCTACACACAGCACCAGTCATCTGTGTCAGCTCCAAAGTAGTAGACCAAGAAGAACTCGGAGCAAAAGTTGAACGTTTCTGTTTACAGGAGCTCAGAGGCTGTGGCTGGATACCATTGGGCTTTATGCTGCACTTTTTAAAATTCTGCATTCAGAGTGAATAAACCCTAAGATTGCCTGCTGTTTTTCCCATCAGCAATGTGACAACACAAATATGCAAATAAGAGTGTTAAACAAGGGTTTAGGATGTACAGTTAATTAATCATCTGTTAATCAATACTCTGGATCATTTGTTAACTACAGGTATAGTATGAGCACTGTGAAACATAATTACTGATAAACTATAATTCCTTTTATCCATTTAGTATCACACAGGGTTAACATTTTCAAATATGAAAAGCCCTAATATGTAATTCTCTTTTTGTAGTTATTGTTGAGTGGAAACATATTTACCTCAGTGTCTCCAGTTTACACTCTCCAGTCTTCAGTCCATCAGAGAGAAGCTTCACTCCTGAATCCTGCAGGTCATTGTTACTCAGGTCCAGCTCTCTCAGCTCACAGTTTGAAGATTGTAGAATAGAAGACAAACTCTCACAAGACCGAACAGTGAGTTTACAGCACTGTAGCCTGTGTAGAGGACAAAAAGCAACAAAATCAGCAGTAAGACATAAGTATTGTTGAGTGATCATGAGTCCAGTTTACAGTTATAAAAGTAACACTGAAAATAAATTCAATAAAGCCAACTCCTGGACAGTCTGTAATGCAACGTGGTGTTGGTGGATGGAGTGAGACTCCAGTCTCACAAGGGGTCTGTGGATCTCATCTCGGTACCTAATGGCAGTCAGGCTACCTCTGGCAAACTCATGGAGGGCTGTGCGGCCCTCCAAAGAAATGACACCCCACACCATTACTGACCCACTGCCAAACCGTTCATGGTTGCATAAAAATAATAGGCTACATAACAAAATTTATAAGTTAAATAGATTTAAAATAAATAAATGAAATAAAAATGAAGAAACTAAGAACTGAAAGCAGCACAAATGTTCTTGAATAAAACATGTTGCAGTAATGCACAATTGTCATACATTTTAGACTCCTTTATAACAGCATTTAATTCTCTCTTGCTTTCACAAAAAAGTTATTTATCTTCTATTTATAACTGTTATTAAAAGCCTATTTTATCAGTGTATGCATTACACAAAATATAACTGTTTATCTAATTTATTTAATTACATGATAAACATGGACATGAGCATTTTTCAGAACAAACCTGTTTATTTCATTTAAAAATATGTACTTTTTATTTATTTATTGATACTATTCACTCATTCACTTTCTTTGTGGCTTAGTCCCTTTATTAATCTGGGGTTGCCACAGCGGAATGAACTGCCTTATTTAAACTAAATTTAATTAAATTAAACCTGTATTTTACCATTAATATGACTTTAAAATATTGAACAGATTATTAATAACTAATCAAAGAACATTTTGCTAATCTCAGTGTAAAGTTTTGAGTTGAGGTCTACAGTAAAAATGTAATATTAGAGGCATGTCTGCAGCGAGACGGCAATACTGTGTCTAAGTGGGGGTTATTCATTCATTCATTCATTTTCTTTTCGGCTTAGTCCCTTTATTAATCCGGGGTCGCCACAGCGGATTGAACCGCCAACTTATCCAGCATTTGTTTTACGCAGCGGATGCCCTTCCAGCCACAACCCATCTCTGGGAAATAAGTGGGGGTTATTTATAAACTAATTTCGAGAGGATCACGTGCTTATGATTGAACACAGCTGGTACCACATCAGCTCCGCATATTGCACCAATCAGACGAATCCATACACATTATAAATTACCGGTGCTTTCTACTCCGGTCATCTTCGTCTTGAAGACCGCTTTATCCGCATTGTCTCCTCAACGCAGACCTAAGCAAACCAGCAAAACAACAACAACAACCAACAACCAACAAAATCGACCAACCAGCCTACTAACTTACCAGCCAGCAACATACCAGCTTACAACGACCATCTAACCCACTTATATCCAATATTCAGCCACTAGCCAACCCAAAATGGAGAACAACAACAACACCACCAGCAACAACCCGGAAAACAACCAGGATCACCCCGCTTAGCCCGAGACGCCAACGGCTTCTGACCTTCCTCCAGCCCTGCGAAGCTACATCCACGAGGCCGAGGTCTCTACGACAGGCCGAAGAATAACCCGCTCCACTTCCGCCCGCATCAGCCAAACAAGATCCCCATCTCCCCCCGCTCCAAGACAACAAATAAATTCACCTACCTCATCATACGCTTCAGCCACCTCCATCCAACCGAAGAAAAGGATCACAGTAACCGAATTCCGGAAACATCTGTCAGACCTCGGCATCCATGCTCCGCGATCACTCAATAAACCGGAACTCCTCAGGCTATATTCCAACGCCACTTCAGACTCCCACAATTCCCTTTCACCACCAGCAGGAGACACTACCAGGAAACCCAGCTCTCGCCATACTCCATATCCTTCACAAGGAAACAAAAAGGACAAAACTAAGCACATTCTCCGCCGCACTCCCACCACACCATGCCCCCAGGAATCCCAGGCTACCTGAACTACGTAACTCAACAGCAACCAACAGGACACTTACCCAACGGAATACTGCCTCCCCCAACCCTTCTATACCTCTCTGTCCTGGCCTCCAGCCCACCCCGTCTAGCTCTCCTAACAGCCCTAATCTCCCTTCCACTTCAGCTACTCACTACCTTCCTCCTAACTCTATTCCTCCAACTCAAGTACCTACTTTCCCTCCTCAAACCTCCGCTACATGCTCTTTTCCTTACCAGCCTACAACTTCCCAACCTAATCTCTTTCTCTCTCCCTCACTCCCCGCTCCCACCCGCCCAGACCATACCCAGCACGCACCCCCACCTGCACCAGCTCCCGCCTCTCGTCCTCCATTTACATTTTCTTCAGCCACACCCCTCCCGGCACCTCATAACGCTCTAGCGCTGGAACCCACCCAAGTCTCACACGCTGCAAGAAACCAGATCCTCTCAGGTGCCAACATCGACCTCATCACACTGCTTTCACCCATTTCACCTCCAAGGGCAGAACGCCAGGTAGATTGCGGCGAATTTACGTTCACCCTCAAACAGCCCAACAGTCCACAATCCTGTATTCTATCATTAGCCAAATTCAATATAGCATTTTCATGTTACACCAACGTCATTTGTTCAGTTTTCCCCCATAGGAGGCGCGAGTTAAATGACTACATGGCCATCATCGCAGAGCTCGCGATCTCTTATGGGGGAACACACTTCTGGTGTGACGTCACTGACGCTGTTCCAGTAGTCTAGCTGTGTGTGTTTGAAGCTCCGTCGCCTCGATTCGCAATTTACATTTTTATCATAGAATACATCCACATTCGCTAAATATTTCTCCGTTCTACCTAGGGTGGACATACCTTTAATACATTTATACAAACAAATCTACCTTAAAACGTTGTGTCTCTCGAGCATTCGCGTGTTGCTTGTAGCTTTAGCCTGCTAGCACCGCTAGCCAGCAAAAGCTACCGGCTTCCTTCACTCACTCATTTACCCACTTACTGGCTTTGCTCCTCTCCCTTTTCAATGTCGCTTTTGTGTGCAGGAGAAACTACGATCGAGTTGCTGGATCGCGAGCTCGACAATCTGGAGAGGCTCATACGGGATCTGAAGATGAAGCGTGCGCAGATACGAGAGCAGCGGGCTTCGCTCGCTGCACCCGGCGCTGCGTCTCGCTCATCTGAGGTAAGTGTTCAATCCGATAACAACACTCCGTCTACCTCAACCCCGCGTGTTTCTCTGTCCAGGCCCAGTGCACTGCGTACGCGGCTCGCCCAGTGGTCGTTCACGCCGACTCCCGGCTACCACGGCCCCTGGGTGCAGCCGCGGAAGGTGCCTGCCAGGTCCCGGGGCAGGACGTCTCCTGCTCCCCCGTTCGAGATCTCCACGGAGAACCGCTTCGCCCCCCTCCGCGAGACGGGCCGCGATGTGGCGATCATAGGTGATTCCATCGTTCGCCACGTCCGCGCTGCTTCCACTAAAGGTAACAAAGTACGCACTCACTGCTTTCCCGGTGCCCGCATTAAGAATCTCTGTGCCCAGGTTCCTGCTATCCTGACCGCTGGCGAGAGCATCGGTGCCGTCGCCCTCCACGTGGGGACGAACGACACCGGGCTGCGACAGTCGGAGATCCTGAAGGAGGACTTCAGGAGCCTGATCGAGACGGTTCGTCGCACCGCGCCCACCACGCAGATCATCGTTTCTGGACCGCTTCCTACCTACCGCAGAGGAAGTGAAAGGTTCAGTAGACTTTTTGCTCTGAATGAATGGCTATTAACATGGTGTAAAGAACAGAAACTGCTCTTTGCCAATAACTGGTATCTTTTCTGGGAGCGTCCTAGGCTCTTCCGTGCTGACGGGCTGCACCCCAGTCGAGCTGGAGCTGATCTGCTGTCGGACAACATCTCCAGGACGCTTTGTTCTGTCTGACTAGTAAGTAAACATTCAAAAAATCCACATTCTAGCCATATAGACCCTTCTTCATCCCACTTAATTCACAATATTGCATGTCTGGCTAACCGCATGAAGCAACGCCTCCAGGATTCTCTTATAAGCATGAGGCTCGTCAAACTGGTCATGGTGGTGGAGTTGCATCAATCTTTAGTGGTATTCTTAATGTTAATCAGAGAAACGGACTTATGTTTACCTCCTTTGAAGTATTGGCGCTTAATGTTATGCTTTCGGATACTATGAATAAAATGCTATCTCTCGCTTTAATCACCATATATAGACCCCCAGGACCCTATGTCAATTTTCTAAAAGAGTTTTCTGATTTTATTTCTGACTTACTAGTTAAAACTGATAAAATACTAATTGTAGGAGACTTTAACATCCATATAGATAACGCTAATGATACACTAGGGCTCGCATTTATAGATCTACTACATGCCCTTGGGATAAAGCAAAATGTTGTTGGTCCCACGCATCGCTTAAAGCATACTTTAGATCTAATTCTCTCTTATGGAATTGAGGTCATGGATGTAGAGATTATACCACAAAGCGACGATATTACGGACCACTACCTCTTACTTTACAAGCTATGTTTACCTGACATTAGCAGATCCGCACCAATACATCGCCTTAGTAGATCCATCGTTCCGTCTACCAAAGAGGAATTCGCAAATAACTTGCCTGATCTTTCTTTATTTCGAAATGCACCTGCAAATGCAAATGACCTCGATGCAATAACTAGCAGCATGGATGCCATCTTTACTAGCACACTAAATACTGTGGCACTCATCAAATTAAAAAAGACTAGAGAAGATAAAACTACATCATGGTATAACAGTCATACGCGCGCTCTCAAAACAGCAACCCGTGCCTTGGAACGTAAATGGAAAAAAACTAATTTAGAGGTCTTTAGAATTGCGTACAAAGACAGCATGTCCAGCTATAGGAGGGCCCTCAAATCTGCCAGGGCCGAGCACCTCCGTAAACTGATAGAAAATAACCATAACAATCCTAGATTTCTATTTAACACCATTGCTAAATTAACAATCGGTCATCGTTGGAACAAAATATCACACCGCAAATGAGTAGTGAAGACTTTATGAATTTTTTCAGTGATAAAATAGAAGGCTTTAGACAAAAAATAGATGTTAAAATCTCTGTACAGCCTTATACTTCAGATCCAGTAAACATTCCACTGAACCAAATTAGCCTACAGTGCTTCGAGAACATAGAACAGGAGGAGCTAGACAAAATTATAAATAGTTCTAAACCAGCTACGAGTACGCTAGACCCAATTCCAACAAAATTACTGAAAGAACTGCTACCTGTAATAGGAGAACCTCTTCTTAACGTTATCAACTCTTCTTTGTCATTAGGACATGTTCCAAACTCTTTCAAGCTAGCTGTTATTAAGCCTACTATTAAGAAACCACAACTGGACCCCTGCAACTTAGCTAATTATAGGCCTATTTCAAATCTTCCATTTATGTCTAAAATACTAGAAAAAGTTGTTTCTGCTCAATTATGCTCTTTTCTGCAGATGAACAATGCTTTTGAGGTGTTCCAGTCAGGTTTCAGGCCTCATCACAGTACAGAAACTGCATTAGTGAAAATAACCAACGATTTACTATTAGCTGCTGACCAAGGGTGCATCTCGCTGTTAGTCCTGCTAGATCTTAGTGCCGCATTTGACACAATTGACCACAATATCCTCATAGATCGCTTAAACTCTACAGGTGTCCAGGGAACGGCTTTACAATGGTTCAAGTCATACTTAACTAATCGTTACCAGTTTGTGAATGTTACAACCTTCACAAGTCAGGCCAGTTAAGTATGGGGTGCCTCAAGGTTCAGTTTTAGGCCCTTTGTTGTTTACAATTTACATGCTGCCCCTGGGAGACATTATTAGAAGACACGGTATCAGCTTTCACTGTTATGCAGATGATACTCAATTATATATTTCTACTAAACCTGACGAGACTTCTAAACTATCAAAACTAACTGAGTGTATTAAAGATGTTAAAAACTGGATGACCAACAACTTTCTTCTCTTAAACTCAGACAAAACTGAACTATTACTTATAGGACCTAAATCCTGTACACAACAGATCTCACAACTCGACCTGCAACTAGAGGGATGCAGAGTTAGCATTAGCTCTACTGTTAAAGATCTGGGTGTCATATTAGACAGCAATTTAACTTTTGAAAGCCATATCTCCCATATCACAAAAACTGCATTCTTTCATCTGAGAAATATTGCTAAGCTACGAAGTATGCTATCCATCTCAGATGCAGAAAAGCTAGTTCATGCTTTTATGACTTCCAGGCTGGATTACTGTAATGCTCTGCTCGCTGGTTGCCCAGCCTCCTCTATTAACAAACTTCAGCTAGTACAAAATGCAGCCGCCAGAGTTCTTACCAGGTCTAGAAAATATGATCATATCACCCCAATTTTATCCTCATTACACTGGCTGCCTGTTAAGTTTCGTATTGAGTTTAAAATATTACTTCTCACATAAAAAGCATTAAATAATCTAGCTCCTGTTTATCTAACCAACCTTCTGTCTCGCTACAATCCAACCCGCTCTTTAAGATCTCAAAACTCAGGGCTTCTAGTAGTACCCAGAATAGCAAAATCAAATAAAGGGGGTCGAGCCTTCTCATTTATGGCTCCTAAACTCTGGAATAGCCTTCCTGATAATGTCCGAGGCTCAGACTCTCTCTCTCAGTTCAAAACTAGATTAAAGACCTATCTTTTTAGTAAAGCATACACTCAATACGTCACTTAGCTGTATGATGCATGAATGTGCTCCACGCATCTCATTTATATACACTATGAACTGCAGCTACGCTAATTATTTTCTTTGTTCTCTTTTCCAACTGGGGATACTCATCCCCAGGCCCCCAAAGACTTTGCAGCGCCACGGATGCGATCCAAGACCCGTGACCAGACGATCCCAAGGCTTCTTAACCTTGGACCTCGCTGTATCCTGAGCAGCTGCTTGGCGGAGTAGCAAGCAAGAGACGGATTCCTGTGACCCTCCAAGGACAGACGAGCCTCGAGTTCTCCAGCCTCCAGCGACTAGACTGCAGCTAGAGCTGCGCACCGATGGATTACTCTTCAGTGTTTGAACTCTAAGTAGTGAATATTAAACAACACTGAACTGAACTCAGCTATATACTAGCTATTAATTTACTAGCTAATATCTAAACTGTCATTTTCAATTTACTATAACCTTCTATGTGAAGCTGCTTTGACACAATCCACATTGTAAAAGCGCTATACAAATAAAGGTGAATTGAATTGAATTGAACTTCTATACATATCACAAACTCTTTTCTGCCAAATGCGCCATTAGAGTGACCCAGTGGGGACAATGTCCCTACTGGGGAGCGGTAGACACTGACCTCCATAACCGAGTATTCCTAGGTTGCCGCAATCTATCCTGCGCAGTCTGCCGTTCAAACCTGCACCCCACCACCTCCTGTCCTCTCATCATTCCTTCTCCTGACATACAACCAGCAGCCAGATCCACAAGCTATGTCCCTCGTCCCGTTAACTCTAATATCCCTTCACTCTTCTCCTCTTCTTCCCTCCGCCCCCGTCAAAATCATGACAAATCATGACACCTGCCAAAATTTCAACATCGGCAGGTGTTCCAAAAATCCATGCAGATACCTGCACATCTGCAACTACTGTGGCGGCGCTCACGCCAGAGTCGTCTGCCCAGTTTGGAAAGCTAACAATAAAAAATAAAAAAAACTACTTATCGACTCCCGTTAATGTTTCCCGCCTGGCATATGAATTACGTGATCACCCTGATACTAACTTTTCTGATTTTCTCATTTCAGGTCTAACTCACGGATTTCACCCGGGCGTTTCAGCACTTCCTTGCCACAACCTCTTCTGCCCCAATCTACAATCAGCAACCACAGAACCAGAGACAGTCGATCAATTAATCAAAAAAATCGCCAATAAATTCATGATAGGTCCATTCTCTGCCCCGTTTTACGCATCAGTCTTATAGGCATAGCAACCCACAAATTATCTTGTAAAAACGCTTAATTATCGACCTCTCATCTCCACATAACTCCGCCTTTCCCAGAATTAACAGCACTATTCAGTCCGACGAATATTCGCTCCACTACCACGACATTGACCAAGCTATATCTCTCATCAAAATAGCCGGCTGTAACGCCTGGCTCGCAAAAACCGACATTACATCCGCCTTTAAAATCATGCCCATTCATCCTGATTTTTGGCATCTTTTCGGCATTTAGTGGCGCTCCCAATTCTACTTCGCAGTCTGACTTACTTTCGGCTGCAGAAGTAGCTCCAAAATATTCGGCACGCTCTCAGAAGCATTATGCTGGATCTTATCCAACAATTACGGAGTCCAGCTCATAATCTACTTACTAGATGACTTTCTTATCATCTCCCCCCCATCCGCGCCGCCCGCTAAACATCTGGCGATCACACAAAAAGTTTTCACTGATCTTGGAATTCCTCTAGCGGAAGAGAAAACTTCCGGACCCAGTACCTCTATCGAATTCCTGGGCATTAATCTAGACTCTGCTAAATTCCAAGCATCCCTCCCCAAAGAGAAAATCGATCGCATCATTTCTCTTACTCTAATCTTCTTAGAGAAACAAGAATGCACCAAACGCGAGCTCCTCTCCATCCTCGGACATTTCTCCAGCTAGCCACGACAGTACAAGATCTAGACGAATTAATCCACATTAACAATTCCAGTCGCGATGAACTCAGCTTATGGATATCCTTCCTTAAGCAATGGAATGGCTGTTCCTTTTTCTACAGCGACTTAATTACATCCCCAACCGACATCAGCTTATATACCGACGCCGCCCCCTCTGTTGGTTTCGGGGGCTTTTACCAAGGTCACTGGTTCGCTTCTTCATGGCCCCCCCAAATGCTCGCAATCCCCCGAAATCAACACTCATCAGCACTGTTTGAATTATACCCCGTCGTCGCCGCAGCCATTATATGGGGAGATAAATGGCCAGCTTCCTGCATACTCGTGCATAGCGATAACGAAGCTGCAGTACAATTCATTAATAAAGGGCGTTCCCACTCCCCATCACTCATGCCCCTATTAAGATGCCTTATATGGACAACAGCCAAAAAACAATTCATAATGACTGCTAAACATGTACCAGGTTGCAAAAATCTAATTGCTGACTCTCTCTCCCGTTTCTCTTTCCAGAAATTTTATCTATTGGCTCCAGAACCAGTACCTCCTTATTCAGAAATGATATTGCCCTCCCCTCCCATCCGCCGAGACTTACCTGAACTCAAACTCTCCTTTCGCCCTCTAAACGGGAGGGAGCCCCGGGCTCAAGGATATTCTGAGCTCAGGGTTCTCTCCCGGGACAGCATGCCAAATACGCTTAATATCAATCATCAGCTAAGTGTGAACTCTTGTTTATTTATAAACTAATTTCGAGAGGATCACGTGCTTATGATTGAACACAGCTGGTACCACATCAGCTCCGCATATTGCACCAATCAGACGAATCCATACACACTATAAATTACTGGAGCTTTCTACTCCGGTCATCTTCGTCTTGAAGAATCCCCCCTTCCACCCCAACTCCTCCCCTTCTCCTATACGGCGGCACGGTGGCCCAGTGGTTAGCATTGTTGCCTCACAGCAAGAACACCGCTGGTTTGGCCTCTCCCCGAGCCAGTCAGTGTTTCTGTGCGGAGTTTACATGTTCTCCCTGTGTTCGCGTGGGTTTTCCCCGAGTCCTCTGGTTTCCTCCCACCGTCCAAAAAACATACTACATAAATAAATTGACTACTTTAAATAGCATCTTAAAGCAACTCTAGTTAAGATATATCTCAGCACGTTCACAAGCAGGGGGAGTTCTCGAGACATACCTGAGCTCAAACTCTCCTCTCGCCCTCTAAACGGGAGGGAGCCCCGGGCTCAAGGATATTCTGAGCTCAGGGCTCTCTCCCGGGACAGCATGCCAAATACGCTTAATATCAATCATCAGCTAAGTGTGAACGCTTGAAAAATAAACTATTTCACTCATCAGAAAACAAACACAATTATCCAAGCGCAACACTGTGTTAAATTTTAGCAAATACAAATGTACAAATGTCCTATTTAGCTGGAAGAGTACAGTGATTTGCATTTATTTAAATTATTACAAGATAAATTGTAATGCAAATCACATAGATATGGACTTATTAAATAAGTCCAAATATTGTTTCTTTAAGTAAAAAGTTTTTAAAAAGTTTGTTAAATTCGTTTAGAAATGATTGAATAAATAAGCAAATGAGAGCTGTCATTGAGCCTCATCGTGTCATTCAAGCATAAACATGTAGAACACAAACACACACAGCTGTGCTTCTACTAGGGCTGAGCGATTTGGGAAAAATATCTTATTGTGATTTCTTTGAGAGATACTGCGATTTGATTTGCGATTTAATTTTGTAGTCAAGCTTCAGCTCAATAATCTGCATTGTAGCTTCTTACTGCTAAAATGCAGTGAGTGTCAGTTAAAATGAAGTTAAAAGATGTGAATTTATATTAGCAAACAACTCTGAAATTGTACTTTGCTGTTGCTTGCTACTAGATTGAGTGTCACTAGAAGTACTTTTAGTTGACATTTTAGCAAGGGCGTAGGTTTGCACTTGACATTGGTGGGGACAGGTGAATCTAACAACCACCCATTTCAATTAACTGGCAACAGGCCTGATAGAGTAATGGTAAAATAATTTTAGGAACTGATATAAAGGCAGAGTTTAATAAAGACTTCTGTTTATTATAGGCATAGTGCAAATCAAACATGTCTCATATATCAGTATTAATAAAAGATGGAGCACAGGCTGTAGTTTTTCTGACAAATAGTTTCAACCGAAATTGCACATGCTACTCTGAGAGATCAGGATAGCTGGCAGGGATCATATACTTTCACATTTAGCTGTTTATTCTGCAGTTCGTTTTCAGGGCATATTATTCACAGAATATATCAGTGTGCTATATAGTTAGACTGTGAGTAAAAGCGGGGGAGAAACATGAGCATGAACGACATTATTATGATGGACTCATTTAGTAGCACTCAGTAGGACTCATTTAACTTGAGTTTATGTGACTTGCACTTTTCATTGAAAAAAGCACTTTATATCCATTTTTTGCTGCCGCCATCCTCACTCGTGTGTGTCACACACCTCACACACTTTATTCTTGCACGGGAAATTCCCCTGCGCTGTTTTGGTGCTCTTACTTCTGAACGCAGCTACAGCCTCTTACATGACAGCAGAGAAAGGTTCAGCCAATCAGTGTTTCAGGCAGTGCGACTCGAGGAGAGACAAGATTTAACCCTTTCTGCATGTCTAGGCTATTATTAACAGCGCGATTTTTAAAAATTGAATAAATTATTGGTGGGGACATTTCAGTAGATGGTTTGAGAAGTGTCCTCTCCATCCATGCTAAATCTAAATCCTGCTGCTGCGAGTGAGCATTCAGAATTTAGCTTCACAGCCTCTCACGAGACTGAAGACACACACAACATCGAAGGGCAAGCTGTCATGCTCAGATGACAAACCGGGCCTGCTTCCACCCAACGAGATGCAATGCGTGGTCACAGTTCTTGAATCAGACATGATGGCTGTGCTTCCTGGGCTGTTTTGGCAGTGCGGCTGGAGATGGCTTGTCCCCCAGTCTCACCGCTAGACCAACTAGAGGGTGTGACATGTGGGCTGATGTAAGATAATTCTTCCAGCTCCCGTCCCTTTCTTCTCTGGGGTGCACAGATAGTGCACAGGCATAAAGGTTGTTTTTCTCCACCTGGTCCTCATGTGCTTCTGCCTTTACCTCCCTTGATGGCGAGGCGGCAAGTGGGTATGAAGCTATTCCTCAGGTGGTGGGCGGCGCCACCTGGAGGGGTAAGCTGAGACCCCCGTCTAAGGTGGGTGGGTTATCCATGGCCACCTGGCTGTGCTGCACAGGGGAGGTTCTTCCCCAGGCCTTTTTGCACAGTGGTTGACTATGCTCTCATGATCTTCAAGTCGGCTGCCCGTGCCTTAGGGAGGACACCCTAAGCTTACCCTGGCAGATATGCGCCGCATTGACAAGGTACGTTTTCTTGGCTGTTCCTCGCCAAGATCGCTTTTCCTGTGACTCCAAAATGCTCCACCGTCACAGCCCGTTCTACTGGCTAGTGAACGCACCGAGTCCCCCCGCAAGAAGTTGACTTACCTTCAGCCTCTCCGGAGGATCCTGGGAGGAAGGTAAGAGTCAATCTCTTATTTTCAGCTCTTCCTTGGGATGCTTCACTTCCCAGGGTGCGCACTCCCCATCCCGAAGCTGCCCCTCCGCAGGTACATCAGCAATTATTCCGGGGATGCTGCTCACTCGGACTCTGTCAGCCTGGTTAGCGCTGCTCAGCCTGTTGTAAGAGCTCACATGGACGGTCAGACTCGGCTATGCATTTCAATTCGCTATTGGCCTCCCGAGTTCACGTGTGTGTGTTTCCAGTACAAGTTGGAGGGCTGTGTGTATTGAGCATGCACCAGACTTCGGTTGCATTGGCATGTCAATTGCCTTCAGCTGTTGCCAGTGTTTCTTTTTGAGGGCGTTGCTGATGGGCTCATCTGCAGTCTCGTAGACAAAATGTCTTTTCATGCTCCTCAGCCGCTTCTCTTTAAGCTCAGGCTTTATGTTTAGGGTCTCACAGAGTTCCTTTGCAACTGACTGAGCATCTGCAAATCCAGACTGTCTGTATTTTGAAAGAGAATCTTTTGCACTTTCAATGAGTCAAACAGCAACATCCATTTGCATTGATTTAGACTGCAGCATCTTATTCACCTGGTTAATATTTGTTAGGAT
Organism: Danio albolineatus; assembly: GCA_903798035.1. Classification (NCBI taxonomy): domain Eukaryota; kingdom Metazoa; phylum Chordata; class Actinopteri; order Cypriniformes; family Danionidae; genus Danio; species Danio albolineatus. Next base: position 4,773 of record CAIGQQ010030120.1, on the reverse strand, counting down.
GTCAAACCATACAGTTGTGCATATCAAAAACCTGAATAAAGCTACTTCTTCTGCCAGGGCCTGAGCCTCTACTTTGGCAACGGGATCATTCATGGTTTGCCATACTTTAATGAGAGGATCTATGATCTCCTTCACTTAGTGTCTGACAGTTGTAATGCTTTGCAGCCTGCTTTCCCACCTTACGTCACTCCAGGACTTTAATGCAAAATGGACATGCATTAACAAGATGCTCCATCGCTGTGTAGATCCTGAAAAATATGTAAAGAGATTCTGCAGATAATCAAAGTATCCAAGAGCATCCTTTGATGCCTTTGCTGCATCTGCTATCACAAGATTCATTGAACATGCTCCGCAAGGTACAAACAAAGCTCTTGAATTTCTCTTTAATAGCCTGGCTTGCACATCTTGACTTTTCCCTTTGACATTAGCACCATTGTCGTAGGCCTGTCCCCTACAATTTTCAAAAGGAATCTGAAGTTCCCGAAGCCTGTCAAATATCACATTTGACAGATTCAATCCAGTGGTTTCCAAGACATCCATATAGCCTAAAAAGTATTCATTAAGTATTCATTAGAACCTGGCTTTGGTTCTAAAGTCATATAATGTAATATTACTGACATTTGTTTTTTGTGACTTGCATCTGGTGTGCAGTCAAGAAAAATAGAGTAGTATTTTGCCAGATTAATATTGGACACAATGGTCTTCAGCATTTTATTGCTTATGAGCTCTATCAGCTCATTTTGGTTTTGCTGTCCAAGATAATGTGTGCGTGTGCTTTTGTCCTTGATTCTTGACAAATGATTTTCCATCACAGGATCAAATAGTGCAAGAAGCTCGACCTCCATGAGAAAGTTGTAATTGTTTGAATTATAAAGTTGTTCTGAAGAGCCCCTAAAAGCAAGATTTAGTGATGCCAAAGATATTGTGATGCTGACTAATCGCGTGAGGACATCTCGCCATCTTTTCCTCTCTGCCTCAAAAAGAGTCAGTTCTTGATGATCTATTGTCCTCTTATTCTTTAAGTGGTTCTCAAGTTCCTTCCATTTCAGCATGGATTGTGTGTGGTCTATGCTATTGTTGTGACTCCTGAGAGTCTTGCTGAGGTTGGACCAGTCACTGAAACCCTCCCTTGACAGGTCTGTGTCTTTTGAACTAAAGAGTCTACAGGCAAAGCAAAAAACACAGTTTTTGTTCTTTGAATACATGAGCCAGCTTCTTAAAAACTTTTCTCCATTTGAGAGTACACTGTAGAATTGCATATGATTAAATCCCTGTCCATCTTTGTCTTTGGGGAAAGAAAAATCTGAGTCTACTTTATAAGGCCCTATCTGCACAATGTCAAGACGATCCAAATCTGTGAGGTAAGATGGCCAGAGAGAAGGATCAGCTGGAAGTACACTTGTAGGGGATGCCACATTAGTTTCAACTTCTTTATGGGCTCATGATCTCTCTGTGTTCACAGAACTTCTGCCAGAGTGTAGACTGACAGTTGTGGCCACTGCACCTGTACCTGAATAGCTGGTAGATGGACCAGTGCTGCATCCTGTTCCTGCATCTGTGCAACTACTGGGTACCTCTGGATTAGTGTTGGATGATGCCACCTCGTCATCTTTTGTGACATATTTTTTAGCATTGAACCTGCATGTACAATGCAGAAGAAATTAGAAATAAAAAAACAATCAAAAAACTCACACATGTAACGGTGGCGGTGCACAATTCAATAAAAGTCATTAATTTGTTTAACAAAAAAAAATGTATATAAATATATATTTAAAAAAATCTTGGCAGAGGCGGAAACCGAACCCGGGTCTGATAGTATCGGAGCCGTACTACGTAACCACTCGTTCACGTGATGCTCTTAAAAAAAAATTTCCCACAGGAGTGTTGATACGCACCAGTGCACCTCGGAAAAACAAAAAAAATAATAGTTAATGACTTCTGCACTAAACAACAACAAAGATTAAAGTAAAGAACTGTTCAGGCGCCAGACAGGAATTAAACCTGTCAAAAACAATATATTAGATTATGCACAATTACCCCAAATAGCCTTAGTATGAACCATGAACCTTACAAAACCATCCGTTACACACACACAAAAAGGAAATAAATAAATCGTCAAACCAGTAGTATTCAATTGAACTCGATTATATTTCGCAACAGGGGCGTCACGGTGGCCTAGTGGTTAGCACGTTCGCCTCACAGCAAGAAGGTCGCTGGTTCGATCCCCGGCTGGGCCAGTTGGCATTTCTGTGTGGAGTTTGCATGTTCTCCCCGTGGTTGCGTAGGTTTCCTCCGGGTGCTCCGGTTTCCCCCACAGTCCAAAGACATGCGGTACAGGTGAATTGGGTAAGCTAAATTGTCCGTAGTGTATGTGTGTGGTAATGACAACGTATGGATGTGTTTCCCAGAGATGGGTTGTAGCTGGAAGGGCATCCGCTGCGTAAAACAAATGCTGGATAAGTTGGCGGTTCATTCCGCTGTGGCGACCCCGGATTAATAAAGGGACTAAGCCGAAAAGAAAATGAATGAATGAATATTTCGCAACAAAATTGTCAGACAACAAAACACAAAAAACCTTCAAATCAACATCTTACAACAGCCAAGACTGAAAAGCCCAGTGTTATATAATTTTACTTGCAAGAAAAAATAATAATAAAACACACCCCAAAACAAACAACCATGAAAAAGCGGTTATCCAGTTTAACAGTCCAGGTCAAAAGCAAAAAACAAACAAAAAATAAAATTAGCGTCAACAAGAAAAACAAAATTACCCCCCCATTTTTATTCATTCATTCATTCATCATTCATTTTCTTTTCGGCTTAGTCCCTTTATTAATCCGGGGTCGCCACAGCAGATTGAACCGCCAACTTATCCAGCATTTGTTTTACGCAGCGGATGCCCTTCCAGCCACAACCCATCTCTGGGAAACACATTCATACATGCTCATTCACACACATACACTATGGACAATTTAGCTTACCCAATTCACCTGTACCGCATGTCTTTGGACTGTGGGGGAAACCGGAGCACCCGGAGGAAACCCACGCAACCACGGGGAGAACATGCAAACTCCACACAGAAATGCCAACTGGCCTAGCCGGGGATCGAACCAGCGACCTTCTTGCTGTGAGGCGAACGTGCTACTCACTACACCACCGTGGCGCCCCCCATTTGTATTATTGGAAATAAAAAAAAAACAAAGAGGGGAAATCAAAATATATACTCACACAGGGAAATTTGAGTGTGTTGTGCAAGTGACTGTGGAGTCTGTGGGAAATTGCAAAAGAATTTCGGCTCTCACAACCGTCTTGGCCTCCGGAGGATAGAATGGTTTGATGTGAAGACTTTACTTTTGTGCGTCGCAGATTTGTAAGACTCTTACCAGTAGAGAAAACATCCCAATACCCAGGATCTTCTGGTAAACAACTGCGGAAGTTACGCTGGTCGACGTTTGGAGATACGAGTCGGCACCCCTCCGTAACCGATCCAGCAAGATAACTGTTAGTGCAGATTAGTACAGTTTCAAAGAACACTTTGATCACTTTTGTTGATTGGTGAACTCCGCTATTCTGGTAAGTCGCATCTCTCTGGAACACATGCTCCTCCTTCACTTCCTCTCAGACCGTCTTCTTCCTCCAGCTAACAACACAACCAACCACAGAACACTTCCAAACTTCTTCCCCCAGGTATACCTCTATCAGTCTATTTTTATATATTTTTCATAATTGATAAATTTCCATATATGGACTTAGAAGGCGCGTGGTCTGTCTGTGGTTGTTAAACCTCGCATCGCCACACACACTTTCAAGGCAATGGGCTAGTCGAGCACTCGTCATAATGTTCCTTAACTACAACCAAAATGTGAATTAACTTGCACATTTAATTTGTCATATATAATCTAATATAATCGATGACAAAAATACTTTGTGTCAATATAAATCCAAGACATTTGCCAGTTTTTCTAAGAATGAATGAGTGATTTTGAGTTCTTTTTGAGTTTGAGAAATCTGAGATAAAAAGTCACACCTTTGAGTTATAAAGTCACAATTATAAGTAAGACTTTATATCTCACAATTCTGAGGAATAAAGTCACAATTGCATGATATAAAATCCGATTTGAGGGTTATAAAGATGTTTGAGTGTGTTATGGAGACTAATTCTTTTTTAACTAAGGCATTTTAAAGGAATTATAAAGCACTAAACAGACCATCTGAAACTAAGCTGTAGGTTGTGTGATTCCTCCAAGAGGCTAAAATTAAGTCTATATTATTTATCCATTATTCATTCATTCGTCTTTTCAGCTTAGTCCCTTTTTTAACTTGGGGTCACCACAGCAAAATGAACCGCCAACTTATCTAGCATATATTTTATGCCGCGGATGCCCTTCCAGCTGCAACCCAACACTGGAAAATATTTATTCATTATGTGTAACAATATGATTTACATTTTGTTGATGTGAATTTTCCTGAATTCAGCAACTATATTTATTTCATGTTGTAAGGGTGCCCTCATATGGTTTACCTGGGAGCCGTAGACATATGTATTGTACATAGAAATATGTCTATGGTATCATAGATGATGCAACACAGTGGTTGCTATGATACATGCACACTGTGGATTCTATGTCTGCTGCAGCACAACACCACTAAAAGGGCTGTAGGTTATTTTATTTTTTAGTTCAGTAAACAAAGTGTCAACCAAATACTGTGTCCTGGCCTTTATTGGGAGAATTGGGCTCACGAATCAATACCAGTCCAGATCACAAGCAAAGA
>CAIGQQ010030118.1:0-18859 GCA_903798035.1 Danio albolineatus | reverse complement strand
ATCTTGCAGCCCTGAGTGTGCTGCCTAGTTCTCCTAAACGCACATCAACACTCACTGAAAGACAGGAATGAGTTTCTTTCGTTACTTGTTCCCATGTCTTTTGTCATTCTTAAGGTTATTGCATCTCTTGTTCTCCTACTGTTTGTAAAGTGTCCTTGAGCACTGGCGCTATATAAAATTAATAAAAAAACAATAAATTATATAAAGGTTTAACTGAGCTGAGGATATTTGACCTACAGTATTCTCACAGAAGATATCTGCTATTACGGTGATAGTGTTGGCTTAGTACTGTCCATTTGCAAATGTCACGTCGATCACAATTCCCTTTTTCATCAACTTCTTTATGGGTTTAAACTTGTTTCTAGTAGTTGTTACTAGTTCTCACAGATAGTATCTGAGTTAGAATTACATCATTATTACAATAACAGATTACCAGGGCTATTGTGTTTAAACAGGGTTTCCGCAGGGTCTTAAAGTCTTTAATGTACTGAAATATTGTGTTGTAGGTCTTAAATCTCTTCATTTTCCTTTGTTCATGTTTTGTCATTATTGTATTATTAAATGTATTCAATTATAATATTTTTTTAAAGGGCAAAAAAAATCTTTTCCATCTGGGCCATTTGAAAAATTCCTTAGCCTTTAACACTGTATGAGTCTAAAATTTCATTCATAATGGTCTTAAAAATGTCTTAAAAAGTCTTACATTTATCTTGGTGAAACCTGCAGAAACCCTGGTTTAAAGTATGTCAAACACGTGGATGCCCCCAATATTAAACATGCTGAATGAAATGGACACTAAAATATTTAATTATTATAAAACATTGTACAGTATTCTAATCTATATGATGTTGCTGTGAAACGACGTGAGACAAAACAAACAAATTACAGTGGAACAATAACGTTTAGCATTGCACTGACTACAACTGGCCAACAAACTAATCTAAATGACTTTTGCTGCTTCAGAAATGGATTACAGCATGCTGATGATATGCAAAAAAATTGGTTCTAAAGTTCATCAGTTTTGACCATATTCTTCACGTACCAGCAGGCGCCGCCATTGGAATCAATTTTTTTAAAATAATTAATTTTTAAATCCTAAAAACAGTGTTATACTGCCTAGGCATGGGACGATAATCATTTTCAAGGTATTCCACAGTTCGGAAAAATCAAGGCCTTAAAACTGCCAAAATGTTCTGCTGTACCGCATATTTAAGTTTTTTTTTTTTTACATTTTGTTTTAAGTTTTTTAGGACAACAGTATCTCCAGCAGAAAAGATCTCCAAAGATGCTGTTTTAAATTGTAAATAAATCTGTGCTTTTGAAACTAATGAAGACAGCAGAAGTCAATGATTCATTTGAATGATTTAGCCTGACATGTTTACTGCTCCAAAATATTTTTACCCAGACTTTTTAAAAATATAAATTTTAGAGCAGTAATCACAGTACCGTGAAACTGTGATATTTTTATTTTTATTTTTATATTTATTTTTATATTTTTATCATACCGTCAGAATCTTATACTGGCCCATGCCTAATGCTGCAAAGCCATATTTTCTAATTGTATTATTTTTCTTTGTATGTATAGTCATGAACACACTTGTTTGTAGAACGTGTAGTGTGACCGTTTTCTGACATTTGTTATTCCTGGTCATTTCACCAATAGGCAACTGAATTTCTAAAACAATAGCATTTAAGATCAGGTCACTGCTATGACATGGTTGACAATTGTCGCTGTTTGTCATTGTGCTCTGGTTATCCTGAGAGCTGATGCTGAGTATTCTTAGGGCTTTTCACAATTGAAATGGTTAAACCTGGGTCATTCTAACACTGGATAAACAGAATCCTGGGTTATCTATAATCGCGTTCCACATTGCTCATGCTATACCTGGGGTAAAAAAAATGATCCTGGGTGTTTATTAACAGACGTTTCACATTGGCAAACCCCAGGATAACATTATTATTTGTATATTTACGTTGTCACTGTCCCTGATTGGACAAACAGTAGGTAATATTTTTAGACGGCATTTCTGCATCTTTTCTGGCATATAAAATGTCACCACGTAGGTCTTCAGCTGAGCCTCAGGACATGCACAAAGGCAAGAAAACAAAGACAAAAGTACAAATTAATGAAAACAAATAGCGAAGTATGTCATCTTCCCATCTCCTCATCACTCCAGTTTACAGCAAACGTGGCATTAAGCATTTGCATAAGTTCATTCATTAATTTTCCTTCGGCTTAGTCCCTTTATTCATCAGGGGTCGCCACAGTGGAATGAACCACCAACTTATCCACTACATCCAGCATATGTTTTAAACAGTGGATGCATTTAAAGCCACAGGCACAGAAAGAGCTTGGTTTTCCTCTGACCCCCAAAATGTAATATTCTGCAAGGTATATGATCTGATTTTGAGCCGAAACCTCAGACACATTCTGGGAACACCAAAGACTTATTTTACATCTTGTAACAAAAAGGTTCATAATAGGAACCCTTTAAGGGATAGTTGATGCAGAGATGAAAATAGCCTCACCATTTACTCTCCCTCGTGTGGTTTTAAACCTTTATGAGTTTCTTGATTCTGTTGAACTCAAGAAGATATTGTGAAAAAATGCTGGCTTTTGTGTTCCAGAAGAAAGGAAATGTTTAAAACCACATGATGGAGAGTAAATGGTGAGGTCATTTTCATTTGTGGGTGAAACATCCATTTCATGCTCGTCGCTTTTAGCCTTCATACTAAAGTTAACTTCTTTTTTGTTGTTTCTTTTTAAGACCTGATGGTGCTGAAAGAAGACACTCATGAACTGAATGAAATGGATGAGAAACAGCAGTTTGAGAAACACCAAGAAATGACGACTGATGAAAAACCCACACTGACTAAAAAGACTTCATCACGCGGAAGACCTCGGAAATCCAAATCTAGGTGTAATTTCAGCTCTAAACAGTGTAGAAAGAGTTTTAGTGAAAAGCCAAACCTTGATGTTCACATGAGAGTTCACACAGGGGAGAAACCTTACACCTGCGAACAGTGTGGAAAGAGTTTTTGTCAAAAACAAAGCTTTAAAACCCACATGAGAATTCACACTGGAGAGAAGCCGTACACATGCCAACAGTGTGGACAAAGCTTCTATCATTCAGGAAACTTTGCTGTGCACAGGAGAATTCACAGTGGAGAGAGACCCTACAAATGCCAACAGTGTGGACTAAGCTTCTGTACTAGTGGAAACTTGGCAGTGCACATGAGAATTCACACTGGGGAGAAGCCTTACTCTTGCCCTCAGTGTGGAAAGAGTTTTAAGCAAAATGGCACCCTTAAAATCCACGTGAGAACTCACACTGGAGAGAGGCCGTACACATGCCAACAGTGTGAAAAAAGCTTCTATACTACAGGAAACTTTGCACAGCACATGAGAATTCACACTGGAGAGAGGCCGTACACATGCCTACAATGTGGAAAAAGCTTCTATCAATCAGCAAACTTGGCAGTGCACATGAGAATTCACACTGGGGAGAAGCCTTACCCTTGCCCTCAGTGTGGAAAGAGTTTTAAGCAAAATAGGAACCTTGAAGCCCACATGAGAACTCACACTGGAGAGAGAATTTTTACTTGCACACAGTGTGGGAAAAGTTTTTCTAAAAAACAAGACCTTGATATCCACATGAGGATTCACACTGGAGAGAAACCTTACACATGCACAGAGTGTGGTAAAAGTTTCACATGTACAAGCACACTCAAACGCCACATGAAAAGTCACACCGGAGAGAAGCCGTTTGCATGTGCTCAGTGTGGAAAGAGCTTCACAACCAAAACTAGCCTCATGAACCACATGAAGGGTCACACTTGAACCATAGTGTTCACATGTGACCAGTGTGGAAAGAGTCTCACACACAAAGATTCCATTAAGAAACACATGAAGACTCACTCAGGAGCAGAACGTTTTAGATGCAGTGAGTGTGGAAAGGGCTTCAAATATAAAAAAGCTTCAGCGCTCACCTGAAGCTTCACAATGGAGATCAAAAATGAGGCCTTGTCCAGTGGAGCTTAGGACAGCATGCCAAAACAAATATGAACTCTTGAATACATATTTAGTTACTGAAAATGAAACCCTTTGAACACCTAGAGATTTAACTTGCGATAAGGCAATGACTTAAGGCAACCGATGCAGACTCCCTAAAGCCCTGTTCAGACTACACAATGCCATTTACCAGTTCCGACAGATCAGATTTGTGTCAGATTATGAGATTTGGACTTGATAAACTCTTGATGTGTTTTGGGTAACAAATGAAGACTTTGGTTTCTAAACACGACACATTTATTTTGATTCACTAATTTAAGAAAAGAAACACGTTTTCTTTGTGAACACAACTAAACTTTCTGTTGACGACAGGTTGCCTTTAAAGATACGTTCATGTGAAAACTCCCACATTACTACAAACAAATCGGTGTATAGGAAACCCAGTGTCGCTACTGTGAATGAGAACATGAGTGATTTATTAACTTACATGTTAATTCCAGTACTCAACAGACTACTGAAGCACTTCAGCTATCTGTTATTATATACATATTGTACTGCTCATGTGCACTGATATATTATATTGTGTGCTGTCTGCAAGTGGTGTGAGTGTGTAGGTTATAGTTTTAGGTTTATATTGTTAGGGTAAATATGCTTGAGGGTTCATTGTATGCCTCACCAATCTGCATGTGTTTTGTGGATTTGGAAAAGACATTTGACTGTGTCCCTCTTGGCATTCTATGGAGGGTGCTCTGGGAGTATGGGGTCAGAGGTGCTCTGTTAAGGGCTGTCTCGTCCCTGTATGAACAGAGTAGGAGTCTGGTTTGCATTGCCGGCAATAAGTCAGACTTGTTTCCAGTGCATGTTGGACTCTGGCAGGGCTGCCCTTTGTCACAAATTCTGTTCATCATTTTTATGGACAGAATTTCAAAGTGCAGCCTTGGGCTGGAGGAGGTCTGGTTCAGGGACCACAGAATTTCATCTCTGTTATTCGCAGATGTTGTTGTTCTGTTGGCTTCATCAAACATGGAACTTCAGCATGGACTGGGGTGGTTTGCAGCCGAGTGTGATGCGGCTGGGATGAGAGTCAGCACCTCCAAGTCCGAGTTTTTGGTGCTCCACCAGAAAAAAGTGGTTTGCCATTTCCAGGTTGGAGGAAAGTCCTTACCCTAGGTGGAGCAGTTCTAGAACATGAAACATGAGATTGACAGGCGCATTGGTGCAGCGGCAGCAGTAATGTGGTCGATGTACCGGTCTGTTGTGGTAAAGAAGGAGCTGAGCCGAAAGGCAAAGCTCTCGATTTACTAGTCAATCTATGTTCCTACTCTCACCTATGGTCATGAGCTTTGGGTCATGACTGAAAGGACAAGATCTCAGATAGAATCGGCCGAAATTAGTTTCCTTCACAGGGTGGCAACCTTATAGATAGGTTTAGGATCTCTGTCGCTTGGAAGGAGTTTGGAGTAGAGCCTCTTCTCCTCCACATTGAGAGAAGTCAGCTGTGGTGGCTCGGGCATCTGTTTCGGATGCCTTCTGGATGCCTACCTAGGGAGGTGTTCCAGGCATGCCCCACTGGGAGGAGGCCTCAGGGAAGACCCAGGACATGTTGGAGGGACTATGTCTCTTGGCTGACCTAGAAACACCTCGGGATCCCCCCCGGAGGAGCTGGAGGAAGTGCCTGGGGTTCTCTCTTAAGACTGCTGCCTCCGCGACCCAGGAAAAGTGGTTGAAAATGAATGAATGAATGAATGAAAATTGAGAATTAACAATATTGACAAGAGTTATCCTCAGTATCAAATATTAATCTCAGGAATTATTTTGGTGGATACACATCATTAATCATTTTAAACTAAAGCTCTTTCATTTTGGGAAAAATCGGATATGAAATGTAACTTGTTCTTATTTTTTCTAATTCCTGTGAATTAAAATCTTTAAAAACAAAATTAGGTCTGAGCTGATCTCCGCTAAACCCAACCATTATTTCGCACTAAAATGTAGGAAAGAGAACAAATTCAAATGAATTAGCCACTAAATCAAAAAAAGTTACAAATTGCCGTGAGATATCTTGGCAAATGACATTGAACAGTCCTTTAGATAAATTCATCATCAGCATGAACAAGTTCACCAGGTACATCTTTAAAACAAATATAAAGATTAATTTAGGCAAAGAGGAATTTAGAGATAAATAAAAACTGTTACAATGTGAAGTATTACTATTTTAAATAACTGTGTCATTGTCTTAGAAGAACACAAATGCATTGGAGAATATTTGAGATAAGGCTGAATCAAGGAAAATGCTAATTTGTGTTGCACATAATAAATGTGTTTGAGTTTCTGTGATGTCAGAGCGCCATCTGTTGGTTGATGCTGGTAGCGGAGGAGTGTTACCTTCAGTTTCACTTTCAGTTTTGGTTTGTTAGCGACAGGCATAACGATGGGTCATTGACTTCTTACTGCAAGCGTTAAAAAATCTCGCTAATGCCAAATATTTTTGATTTGTATAACTGCTCATTCATGGCGGCTGAATTCATCGAGATAACATTATTATGTGATGATATGACGCACTGCACAAGATGTATGTGAGAGTAAAAGAGATTTATTTGTGTCTCACGGTTTTACAATAAAAATGATCGAGAGAAAAAGGGACGAATTTTCAAGCTGCATCTGTGGTTCTTTATGCCTTTATGTTGCTGGCTGAGCTAGGCAGCCAGTCTTAGTAAGGCCAGTATGAACTGTTTACTTATTGAATGTTGTTTTGAATGTAATGTAGTCCCATTTTCTCGACTATGAACAGATGTTGTTGGTAAAAAAAAACACTAACAATGATTATTACAATTTGTGAAAAGAAAGTTCAAAATAATAGCTTGTATCTGGAATTTTTAATTACATGGTTTAGTAATGACATTTATCTACATTAAAAAATCTTGAGCTTAAACTTGACCTTTGACCCCTACTTTGAAGTTACTGTCCTCTGCCTTTTTATTGCGCACAAAAAGTGAGAAGATGTGCAAAGGCAAAAAGCCACAACTTCTACATGATCAATATCACTGATCAACATTTACTAAAAACAGCACCAGCTGTAGTGTCCAGTAATCAAGCTATTTTTATCTGGAGGATTGGCAGTTGCTTACAGCCATTTACTTATTGCTATCCTGTACTTTGGTTGCATTTACATATTACTTCCAAATGTAATAATATATAATTAGTTTCTGTCATTTGAAATTAGTTGTTCACACAATTACAATATTTTTATCTCTGTATTGTAATATGTTACACTACTTTTGCATTAATTTTGAGTTTATTTTCTATACCATAGGTATGACCTAGTTATCTAGCCTGTATATCAGTGTTTGCTAAACTTTTTTAGAGTGGCATACTGATTGAACATCCTTTTGCATTCCCTCTTCCACTTAGACTGCAGTCACTTTCCCCATTAGGCACAATATTTACAATTTAAATAATTTTTTGAATTCTTTACCTTTAAATGAAAAATGTTTCAAATAAAATTATTAAAAAGAAAAATATGCAACTAAATAAAGTAAAATTAAGTTATCCATGTATTAACTAAAACCGCCTGTAGTTGGTGGTAAGGCACTGTCTTAAGACATTTATTCAGTAACAAAGCAACGGTTGTATTTATGAATAAGTCAATGAATCGACTCTCACAATTAATTAAAAAATATATTTAATTAACAGAAAATAACCCAACCTAGCCCAAAGAATGACAGAGAATGATGTAAACACCAGCAGGTTGGACTAATGATCAATCTTCTTGTGGATTAAACAAGACTCTGTCATCACTTAATGCTGTGGATTTTATTGGGTTACAAAAAAGGGTAGGAAATGGTTTTAACTGTGAACTGTGCTGATTTTATGTGTGATCATCATGCTACAAATCTAACACTGTCACCACATTTCAGTCAACTAACTTACTAGTCAATAGCCCTCGACTAATAGCAACTAGTTAATAGCCCTCGACTGCACTAAGTGAAAAATACCAATTATGAAGAAAAAAATAACATATATGCTATAAGAGGTGATATTTTCAGACAGAGATAACTGCAGACCAGGTGTTACATTGCATTCAGTGAATTATTATATTGTTCCACACTATATAAGCAGTGCAACAGGTAACAATTGTGCTTTTAAACTAAAAAAGCACAGCACATCACAGCATAATGGAGAGATTATAAGCCTATTATTACTATTATTATTATTATTATTATTAGACATTTGTCTGGACATATTTCTTATTCCAACTTATAAATCAAGCTTAAGCGCCTGATAGCTCCATATGCACTTCTTCCGCTACATGATCAAAACTGCATCTGTTGAGTGTGTGAATGGTCCAACAGTGCACACCTCTTTTTAACGGTTAAATAAGTACATCATCCTGGAATTTAAAGTGCACCTAATCATTTTAGAATAAAATAATATTTCAGTGTGAGCGCACTACAGTATGTGTGTGAATGAGAATTTATAGGTGTTTCCCAGTGTTTATTTTTAATAAAGGGACTAAGCCGAAAAGAAAATGAATGAATAGATGTCTGTGAGTTAACCGTATCCATGAAAGAGAGAAAGAGAAAGTGAAAGTTAAGGCCTATTGGAGGAGTCTCATTCTTTATCAAATGCACAATGGCGCGACGCAACTGACCCTTAAAGGGAAAGGGAGATGAGACTCTGATTGGTGTATTCTCAAAACACACCCAGAACTTGTAAAAAGAATAAACACAACCCTGTTAGACCATGTGCCGTAGTGCAGAGCGTGTTTTTCCATCCTCAAAATAGCAAAAGTAAATGATTAGGTCCTTAAAATCCGCAGCGCTTTCCTACCGTCATCCGCAGCATCTCTCATGACAGGAGATATTCTTTTGTCATCCAGCTACTGGATTAATTCTGCATACGCTTCTTCATCTTTATCAGTTGCTTCATCAGCAGCAGCACGTGCGGAGGCCTCTGATAACACTGTCTTTTTCAATCCTAGCAACTGCATGTGTCCTACTCTCTGTCGAAACACAATCTATTCCATCGGTTACTCACATCTCTCCTGGGCCCATAACCTATTGGCACAGCCATTTTCGTGTATAATAACCTGTAAATAATCTTAGATTACACAGAGGTAAATAACACACTTCTCTCCTTGGTTTTCTGCTGAACTGGAATGCATTTATTTGCATATGTCCATATACATGCAAGTAACACATGACATAAGCAGTGTGAGGGCACACCCAAGAGTAACGCTAACAGTCAGTTTATTGCATTCATTGAGGCTATTTTAAGCTGGACCTACCAACGCAACAGGCATTATGTAGGCTAGTTGCGAAAACTTACTTGTAAACCAAAATATGTTGTCGGATTCTTTTATTTGGCACGAGAGATAAAGTGCTTCATCGTCCTCTGGTCGTGAGCTGACGTTTGATGAGCTGGGACAATTGAACACACAAACGAATTATGCCTATGTTTGGCCGACCATTTATAGGTGTTACAGATAAAGGGGCCGACGTTTCGCTCTTCGGCCCAACGTATGTGTGCTATCTGGGCATGCACACACTATTCATATACACACAAAACATTTAATACATTTACAAACATGATACACGCTATACCTATACATTCTATACATATACACACATGGAGTGGATTATGGGTAAATCTCTCCTCAGTCTGTCAGTCTTCAGCACAGTTTCACTGGTGATCCAGGATAAACATAAAACCCAGGAAAGAGTGGCTCAGTGAATGTGGTCTGGACTGAGTGGATGAGGCTCATTGTGTCTCTATAGATGTTGTAGAAGATCAGAGTTCCTGCACTGTGATCCACAAACACTCCTATTCTCCTGCTGAGCGGCTCTACTGGGAGATCAGTATGTGTGTTATTGTGTGTGAATGAGAAACTAGAGGAAGAGCAGCGCAGACTCCAGGACTGAGCATTAAATCCAAACCAACACTCATCACCTCCTCCCTTCCTCTTGATGCTCTTATATGACACTGATATAAACACTTCATCTCCACTGCAGTCAGTCTCCCAGTAACAGCGTCCACACACACTCTCTCTGCACAACACCTGAGGCCAATAATCAAATCTGTCTGGATGATCAGGATACGGCTGATTCTCTCTTACACACTTCACCTCTCTGTTCTCCTCAGACAGAATGAGTCGAGTGTTTGCTGTGTTTGGATCCAGTGTGAGGAAACAGGTCCCTGAACACAAGAAGAGATATTTATAACACAACAACACTCACTTAAGCTGTGTGTGTGTGTGTGTGTGTGAAAGAGAGATAGAGAGTGTGTGTTTGTGAGTGTGCCTGTGTGTGTGTGTGTGTGTGTATGTGTGTGTGTATAGACGTACATTTGCGTGGTCCTGCTGTAATCCTTGTCTCTCCTCTATGATCCAGACTGTAAACACAGATTCACATTTAGTAAACAAATATCTGCTTATAACACACACACACACAGACACCTACACACACACACACACACAGACACTATCAGCACTAGTGCTCTCTGTGCTCTGCTACTGATGTGCTGGTGATTGTAGTGGTGTAACAGAAACAGTACAGCTGTGGGCTGTGAAAGTGTTGTGTTCAGAATAACAGACGTGTGGAGATGATCAGAGAATTCCTTCATTCTGTCCAGTAAACAGGAATCATTAGTGCTCCTTTATTGAGGAGTAAGCTCAGCAGTGTGTCAACACACTGTTATCAGATCTATTTCTCTGTGAATTGCATTGTAAAATGGGCCGTTCAGAAGAACAACAGAAACACAACATAAACACTCCTCAACATTTCAGTCCCTCTGGCCCCGTTTAGACTAATGCATTTTCGTTTTAAAACTAAAAACCATTTTGCTACGGTTACGCCATCCATCCACACTACGCCGGAGTTTTCGAGCCCAAAAATGGAGCGTTTTGGAAACGCTGGAGAGGCCGTTTTTATTCTAAAACGCTGCTGCTCCGTCTCTGTGTGGATGGGGGAAAATGAAGACATCTGAAAACAGAGGCGTGGCTGCTGAGATTCGCTACTCAATTGGGGCTTTTGGGTCTTTGGGCCTTCCCTTATTCGTCAAGCCCCTATCACATGACTCCCAGTCGACATTTTCGATAGCCATAGATGTTTTATATTCATTTGTTACTTAAAGTAACAACTCGACCTAGTCGTCTGTCCACAAAAAGACCTCTCTTGCTTTCTTTGCCATCGCGTTCATCGTTCAACCAGCATTTCTGTTGATACTGACATTCAACAGACATTTAACTAACTATAAGAAACTTTGCAAGTACATGTCGACTTATACTAACTCCAACCTAGGGCCAGACGGAATCTGCAGACATTTTTTGCTATTTCTGTGGAGTATTTTGTTAAAAATCTGGGGATTTATGCGGAATGATTTTAGTATCATAACTAAAAACTTAATATATGAAATAAATGTAATTCCTTTTTAACTTGTATTTAATGTTCACAATGCAAATCCAATTAGATCCACTTTATTTGGTAAACAAAGCAAGTCTCTCATATAAAATATTTACTAAAAGAAAGAAAATATGATTGTACAAACTGTATTGTAAAAGTCATACGAATATTTTCATATTAATCAATAATATTACTGAAATTAATTTAAAAACTGAATAAATATAAATTTACACACATTTACACCAGTAAATAAACAGAATCAATGATGGGCTAAAAATCTGAGAAATTCTGCGTGCGCAGATTCCGTGTGGCCCTACCCCAACCTAACAGTCTACTTATAATCTAATGGCAATTAGTTGCAATGTAACTTAAATTCAACAAACGGACCATCAAAATAAAGTGTGACGAAAAATAACTACTCTCCAAACAAAGACTAAACATTTTGAAAGACAAGACTTGCATGAATAGAATGATTCTGAGCCCAGTTTAACAGCTTCATTTCTTGAAACTGTTTTTAACAGATCAAATGTGCACGGGCGAGTATTTAGTGAATGTGTAATTCCACCAATGTTTGCTCTTGAGCTGTTTGCCTACCCAGCCTGCTCATTTGATCAAGTTCAAATCACATCATTCATTACAATCAGACATACATCAGATCGATTTTAACATTTGTGGATCAATTAAAAATACACCATGTCTACATCATGATGCATTTAAGAATCTAATTTCCCCCACCCCTACTTCATAATACAGAAACAACAAGTTTTTAATGGACTTTTATCACTGATGGACTCAGGAGATTCAGCCATTCTTCTGCTTTTAGATCTGACATCTGCATCTGATAATCATAATATCCTGGCTGGAACATGTTGAGTTCTGCGCTGTAGAGGATCAGGTCTTATCTAACACACAGGTCTTTTCTGTCCACCTTGTCTTTGTTTCCTCATCAGCACCTCTATAAATAACAAATCACTCCATGATTTGCAGATGATTTACAAATGTACGATCAGCTACTGCTTTCCCATTTGACTCAATTCACTTGAATTGACAACCATCCCACCCCCTCAAGTCTGAGCTTTGGACTAAAGAGATGTATCAGTATCAGTGTGCTAACACTAAGTGACACTTGTGTCTGTTTATCATGAATGTACTGTAAGAGTTCAAATGAATGAGAGGAGAGTGATTCTCTGCTGAAGTTAAATTAGATAAAGATTCTCTCTGCCTGCAGTGCTTCAGTAAAGCAAGAAATTAAAACAATTAATACCTGATAAATAGTGACTCACTTCTGTAATATGGTGCAATATGAACCATCCCAGAGTTCAGGTGAACTGCACACCAGGCCACTGCTTTCAGGTGGACTCGGGTTCAGTTCATGAGTGTGACTGTTCATCCACACTGAGACCAACTTTATTCTACATTCCTCCTCTAAACCACAAGCAGGGCTATATTGCATCAGCCTATGTACTCTGTACTGCGCCATTGATTCACATCCAAATAAATTAAATATGGTAAATCTGCAGCTCCTCTTTTACCAAAAACTGAAAGATTTTAGAGTTTTGAACTTGTTTATGAAGTCTTAAATGACCTGCCCCCAACCTGCCTTTCCGTTCTTACTCAACTGCAGACTCCATCCAGTTCTCTGAGGTCTGCTGACCTTCTTCTACTGGCTGTTCCTATAAAAAGCACAGGGAAGGTCTGTGTCTTTGTTGAAGCTACAGCTATACTCTGAATTCACTTAATCTTGGATAACAAGGGAGTGAGTAGATTATCAGGAAATCATTATACTGGAAGTAATAATTATTATGGAAGCAATCATATTTGTAGTTCCAAGAGCTGAGATGCATAATTTCATTTTCATCCAGTCCACAATTATTTTTTTTATAGTGAAAATTATTCATTTTGTGTCTTTTTCCTGAAATCAGTGACATAATTTATGAATTTGGCAAATAAAGAGCTAAAATCCTGGACATTTCTAAAAACTCTTGAGTGGTTTTAATCAGGACTGAGGTTGATTAACAGATTTACACCAAAAATTTGAAAAGAAATATTTTAATTCAAAACATTTTTACAGAAGTTTAATTCAGTGGATGTTTTAATCCTAAACACAAATAGAGTGTATTGATTTTTTTTAAATCTTCAAAGCATTTTCTCAAAATGTGTGTCAAAATAAAATTTATCACCAAAAACCATTCTGCTAGATGAAGCACAGAGAAAGTTATGGGCAAACTAAGACTCAAAATTACCCCAGAGTGGATGGAAATGACCCAACAGTACATGAGGGTTAAACTCTAAAACTGTCCCTAGAACCTAGAAATATACACCGGATTATTCACTATATGTCTCTAAGCAGAAAACACCGAAACAAAAACATGTATATGCTCCACATACTTGAGTTTGTCCAGTGTGTAGTTTGGATCCTCCAGTTTTTCAGAGAGCAGCTTGACCCCTGCATCTCCTGGATGATTGTAGCTCAGATCCAGCTCTCTCAGGTGTGAGGGGTTTGAACTGAGAGCTGAAGACAGAAAACCACAGCCTTCCTTTGTCACCATACAGCCAGACAATCTACAAACACACACATAAACAGTTCACGTCACATTAGTTTGACAGACAGTCGTCACTAACACACAGTCACCTGTGCAGTAGCTGTTATTTTCTTTAGTTTCAGTCACAAAAGGAAAAGTGGTCACACTTTACTTGAAGGGGTGTTCATAAGACTGTCATGACACTTTTATAATTTAATTTATAATTTAATCATAACAAAAAGTTGTGATTAATCATGCATATGGATGAGATGCTATGAATGCTTCAGACAATTGCCATTAGGTCTTATTAGCCCAGTTATGACATTTCAACTGCAGAGATGACTTTTTTTGAAATGTCTGTGTTGTGTAACTTGACATTGCCAAGCCAACTTCATAAATCTGTCATAAACATGATTGTCATGAGGCCATTAGAATCGTGTCATTTTGTTTCTAATAATTTCTCTTAGCGGAACAAACTGAATTTGTCACTAAAATTTCATAAATTTCACCCCTGATAAATTATGGAATAACGGAAATTGAATGCGTGAGTGAAGGCCCCGGTATACTTTAAACAAAGTTATATTTCAGATTTTGTCTGAGGGCAAAAAGAGGTGGTAAATGTGTCATGCTGCACAACACTACGATAATGACAGCTGAGAGAGAAGAACAGTGTTGTAGCCATTTTTTTGAAAATGGACTTTTATTTAGTTTAAATATTAGTTTTGTATTGTTGTAAATTTGAAGAAGAGATAAAACACAGCCGTGCCTGGAATTGACAATATTCATTACTTTGGCGACACAATACTGTAATTTAGACATAGGTAGTCAGTCCTGATGTGCCTAGCACTTCTAATTTGCATTACTTTGTATAAACGATACTGTCAGAATGCATCTTACAGTGTAAAAACATAATTTATATATTTAAAGAAATTTGTAATCTTTCGGTGTTTATTTTTTAACTTGCTGGTTGTGAACATCATAAAATCATAGTAAATATGTAATAGCAGTACACCAAATAAAAAAGAATAAAACTAAAGGCATTAAGTGTCAACAATTTAGTAGTGATAATTGGTTTATCACAAATATTAACATCAATATTTTGGTATTGATATTTATATTGATATTTTAGCCTCGCACTAGGGCACCAATTAATGTAGAAATAACAGATAAATAACTCCTTTTAAACGGGGCACCAGACAGCTTTGACTGACAGCATAATTAACAATAAAATATTGTTACTTAAAATATACAAATGTAAAGGTGTTTATTATCTGGCCAAATCTGAAGGCACGAGGAAGATACTATTGTAATAAACATGTATTTATTAACAAAAGAGTAAACAAGGGTAAATTAATTTACTAAATGTACAGTAAATGAAGTGCACAGGCGAGTCATGAAGGTGATTAAGTTAAGCTACGGTAAATCTTATTCTAAAATAACAAAGAACTGAGAAAGTTTTTATTATTAATATATATCACATATACATCTAGTTAATTAGAACATTTGATACTGAAACACACTATGCCAAGGTCTCTCACAAAGGATTGGAAAGTGGTATATTCACATTTCAGCCGTTGATGCAGTGGTTGGCAGAAGTTGGATCTTCTTGCAGGTCTCGAAGCATGGAACAGACTTAGCTCTCTTGAGCTTTAAGAAGTAGAAATCTGTAGATTCTGGAACAGGCAGAACTGGAGACTTCTGGAGGTGGTGGTTGTTGCTGCCATGGATGCAGTGGTTGGAAGAAGTTGGATCTTCTTGCTGGTCTTGAAGCATGGAACAAGCAGACTTAGCTCTCTTGAGCTTTGAGAAGAATAAATTTGTAGATTCTGGAACACACAGAACTGGAGATTTCTGGAGGTGGTGGTTCTGATGTTGGGGACACGCCAACGTCTTTAGGTGGTAGTCTTGAAGCTATGGTTACAGATGCCTTGGAAAAAGCACTGTCAATCCAATTACCAAATCCTTGCTGGAACACGCAGCAAAGTTCTGAAGTCTTTGAGTAATTCGGATAGCCTTGTTTGCCAGGCCTTTCTTCACTTCCCTTCCTGTTTTCTCCGAGTTACTCTCTTAGTTACAACACCACTCCCTGTTACAACACTACTCTCGATACTACTCTTTCTCTACCACACATTCTCTTCTCTTTCTTTGAGAGAATGTTTTCAATACTTTTTCTGAAAAGGTGTTGCCTTTTAAATCCAGCATTGTGATTGGATGATCCTGTGAGTCGGTCATTGGAAGGTGTCATCCATAGTGTGACCAGCATTTGCATAGTCATAGACCACAGTTTAACTGTTATTCTATTTCAGAGTCTTAAATATTTTTCTATGCATAATTCACTTTCCAAACCACATATAATTTACCCAAGGCATTATTTCCAATATATAGAATCTAAACATCACTGTGTAATGTTGATGTTTACCCAAGCATTCATATATAAATCTTAATAAGCAAAGTTTCATACAGTGGAGGGCCACACTTTATTTTGAATGTCTGTTTGTTTAATTCAATTTACATTGAAACATTTTTATTAGATTATAAGTAGATTGTTGGTTGGAGTTAGGGTTTTGTGCGGTATGTGACCCCCTCTAGGAGTGATCATATAAGTGCAGATGTGTCTGGACTAGCTCTGCTATGTGACCCTCTAGTGTATTCATATGACTAGTGTTGTTGTGTTAATGTTGCTTCCTTGTCTGACAACCGGGCAATGACAAATGAATCAGAGGGGAAGCAATCGCAGGTCAAAGAAGGCCTAGCTCAGAACACACCCACCTATTGTGTAATTACCACAGACCAATGGCAGCTCAAATGTATTTAAGAGTCAAAAAAACTTTTGGGAGGACCTGTTTTGAAATGCCCGAACAAACGTTCAAAATTATGACTTTTCAGTTCATAGTTTGATTATTTGAAGTGAGTGCACAAAACAGCTTATTTAAATGTAATATTTTTAATGCCACAAAAATCCCAAAGAACATGAATTAATAATGTTATGAGCTGAAATTTCACAGATACTTATGAGCAATAGTTCATTCATTTTCTTGTCGGCTTAGTCCCTTTATTAAACTGGGGTCACCACAGCGGAATCAACCACCAACTTATCCTGAATATTTTTTACGCAGTTGATACCCTTCCAGCTGCAACCCATCTCTGGGAAACATCCATACACACACATTCACACTCATACATTACGGACAATTTAGCCTACCCAATTCACCTATACCACATGTCTTTGGACTTGTGGGGGAAACCGGAGCACCCGGAGGAAACCCACGCAACCACGGGGAGACCATGCAAACTCCACACAGAAATGCCAACTGACCCAGCCGGGGCTCGAACCAGCAACCTTCTTGCTGTGAGGCAAACGTGCTACTCATTACGCCACCGTGGCACCATGAGCAATAGTATATCTGATAAATACAGGTGCCCTTTGAACCAAAGGCTTTTCTCATATTTGATTTCACATAGCAGCATTTTTTTTTCTCTTGTCATTTGTGGTATTTTCAATGTAAAAGTAAATTGTGGTAGCATTTATTTTATAGAATATATATATATATATATATATATATTTTTTTTTTATTTTACCTCAGTGTCTCCAGTTTACACCTTAGACTCTTCAGTCCATCAGAGAGAAGCTTCACTCCTGAATCCTGCAGGTCATTGTTACTCAGGTCCAGCTCTCTCAGGACACAGTTTGAGGATTGTAGAGTTGAAGACAAACTCTCACAAGAATCGGCAGTCAGTTTACACATAACAGATCTGAGAAATAAGAACATAAATCAAATTTACAGTGTAATTTTTAGTCATTCATCTGATGAAAATAAAAATTAGAACCAATCAATCAATCAGATGTTTGAACTCAGACCTCAGTGTCTCCAGTTTACAGTTTACAGTCTTCATTCCATCAGAGAGAAGTTTCAATCCTGAATCCTGCAGGTCATTATTACTCAGGTCCAGCTCTCTCAGGACACAGTTGGAGGATTGTAGTGCTGAAGACAAACTCTCACAACACTGAGCAGTGAGATTACAGCACTGTAGCCTGTGAGGAAAAACAGAAATAATGATTTTTCATTTATCTAGCAGGGGTAATCCAGAGCAGATACAAAATCAAGTGAGCAGTGTGTTTTAGTTTGAGCAAATATAAAAATCACTATATGTACTCTGTAAATACTGAATTTAAGGGAGAATACAAGGCTGTAAAATAAACAAAATGATTCTTTAGCTACCAATTGACATTTTTTGTATGATAATTAATCATTGGTTATCATTAATAATAGCTTAAAGGCAATATTTTCCTTTCCCTTTCCAAGCTCATGTTAAGAGATTAGAGCTATTACCACACTATCTACAAATAAACATTTAAATTGTTAATAGAAAGGAGAGATTACATTATTGTATTGCATTATCGAGAATCAAAGTATTGAGAAGAATGTTTGAAAATGGAGTAAACATAAGGAAAACAGATATTGTATACAGGAGGAGATCAGTGATACATATTTGATGTGAAAGCAAAAATAGTCTGTGCTGTTTCTGCATTGCATGCACATGACTCATGGGCTGCGGGTGTGTTGCAAATCATCGTGTGAACTGGGCTTAAGTTTATACAAAAAATTCCTACAGTGCTCTTTTGGTGTTTTTGACCACTGGTATCAGTCTCATCAGTGCTTCATCAGATCTTCTGTATTTCTGCAGTTCAAACTTCTCTTGAGTCTCTTCTGACATCAGAAGCACAAACACCAAACCCGACCACTGAGTAGAGGACAGATCCTGTGCTGTAAGACTTCCAGAGCTCAGACTCTTCTGGAGTTCCTCCACAAAGTCATCATTCAGTTCATTCAGACAGTGGAAGAGATTGATAGTCCTCTCTGCTGATTTCTCATTTTTTATTTTCTCTTTGATATAGTCAGTCGTGTCTTTGATGTTCTCAGTTT